>CAJVPT010001747.1:0-20043 GCA_910592055.1 Acaulospora colombiana | reverse complement strand
GATAGGGGTGGCCTTTCCCTTGGTGAGCTTGTCTAAGTTGTAGTTAGGCCTGCTGTTTGCATATTGTGACCTTTTGGACCTCTCCATGGTGTTTGTCTCTTTGCCGTTTGATTTTTTGTGACTTTTTCCAAAAATTACCATAAAAGGAAATTTTGAAAAAAAGATGGATCTACGGGAAAGAGATGATTTGCTTTTTAAGTTAGTTTTCTTCCTTTATAATAGTTATTATTTTATTTTATTATTTTTTTATTATTTCTATATTTGGTTCTTTATATATAATTTTTATATTGCTTTTAATTTATAAGTTTTTATTATAGTTTATCTTTTCATATTGATTGTTTTTTGAATTCTTTATAAGAACCTATTTCTTTCATTTATTTTTTTAAAAAAATTATTAAAAACATATTTAGGAAAAAAAATATACAAAGAGTTTTTTTGATAAATAATATATAATATATCTATAACTTAGAAAAATTATATTTTATTTATATAATATTTTAAATATATAATTAAATAAGTTTATTTAAGAAAATATATTTTAAATTTAAAAAACTGATTTTTAAAAAAAGAAACAGAACAAGTTATATATAGAAAATTAAATATAAAATTATATGGTATTCAAATTAATAAAATTATTCAAATATAAAAGTTTTAGTAATAAAACTATAACAAACAATTATAAATATTCAAATATAAAAAGTTTTAATAATAAAGCTATGACAAAAAATTATAAAATATATATATACAGTATAAGAATAAAAGAAAGATATATAAAATCAATTTATAAATCTAATATATATATACAATTAAGAATATCATAATTATTTAATATATTATAAAGAATTTTTTCTTATTATTGGCTGGTTAGCTTCTTTATAGATGTGGCAACAAGTTATAAGATCATCTCAAATTTTGATGATTAAAATATAAATATAAATAGTTTTAGAATTTTTTAATTATAGTTTATTTTATTTCAAATAAATAATCCAGCATTAAAAATTAATTACAATAATAAAAATTAAAATTAAATAGTTAACAATGATTGAAAATAATATATATTTTTTTATTAATTTTCAAAAATTTTAATTTATCTAATATTGTTTTGTTCTTTAATTTTTAAGATTGTTAATATTTCATATTAAAAGCATTGCGTCATTGATTATTAGAAAAATTTTTTGATAAATGAAATGTTCCATACTTAGTTAACTAAATATAAACTGTATAACTTAAATATTAAATATATTGCTATACAGAAATTTTTGATATCAGTATATCAATTATAAAATCGTTATCGCTTTCTGAGGAACTTTTGTAACCAATAGATTATTTATAAATTATAACATCTTTAATATAAATTATAACATCAAGAATTTAAATTTATTTCATATTTCATGTCATTTTATTTATTTAGTTAAGTCGCGGATAAACTATTCAAAGCATACATAATTTATACATACGTATTTCATAAATTTTAAGCTTAAAAATCTTAATTAATTGCATAGGGTACTTATATATAAATTATTTTTTAAAGGAAAAAATCTTGAAGTTAGAATTGGTCAAAAAAGTCTGGAAATAAATCTTTGATCAAATTTTCCTCTTCGTTTTTGTTGAGGTTAGGAACCAACTTTTCCTTTTTGTGGACATATTGACATATTTCAAGATGCCTGTGCTTATACTTCTCGATCGCAAGACTATAAGCTTTTTTAATCGTCATTATTAAATGTGGGTCTTTGATCTTTAAGTCATCCCAGAATTTTTTGGCAACTCTGCTTACTTCTTCGCGTTTATATTTAAGATCCAAAACTCGGAAACAGTTTTGGATCGATGTGCGGTGGATGATATAAGCTGTTGCGGGCTTCTTACAAAACGCGTCGATGTCGGCGACTTTGTATATGGTTCTTCTTCCATATAGACCGTGCGAAATGTAATAGTTCCCATAAACATCCTTATTAAACGTAATCCTTTCGTTATTGACATAATCTTCCGACAGTTTCTCGGAAGGAATGTGGTGATCAGAGCTATTCATTTTTTAATTACGTACAGTACATTAAAAATTCAGAACTGACGAAAGATTGAAGAGATGGTAGGGCCTATATATAATTTTTTTATCCTTTTTTTCTCGCATAGGAGTCCATAGTGCCATAGAAGAACTTTTTCAAGATTACTTGATGAAAGGAACGGAAATAATTTCTTTACGCACCATAACTCCGGAATATCAACCCCATTTATTAGATAAAAAACATTTGTTGATTCCCAAATTTGTTATTATTCAGTATATTTCTTGTACTATTCTTTTATATTAAAAAAAAAAAGAAAGGTTTTTTGTTTGTTTTTGTTTTTAAAGAAAGGATAGCGCGCGGCATTTCAATAAAGATATAAGGCAAACAAATAGTTATTAAATGACACGCACGTTTTAGCGGAAATTTTGGATGCATAAAGAATGAGACATTCCGTAAATATTTTACGTATATTCACGTAAATTTATACCATAAACGTAATGCATTTAAAAATTTTTTATGCAATCACGCGTTTTATAAAATAGGCAATATTTCTACATGGATATAGTTCTCGGATACTAAATTTGACTCCTGAACTTTAAAGTCAATCACTTTGTTCTTCTTTTATTATTTCCTCTTTGTGGTTGTCTAATCAATATTCTGCGTTTAATCAATTTTTTTTCCAGAGGAATTGCGGCCACTCAAAACAATATTTAAATACATGTTCAAGATCCACTATTAAAGTTTATGATTGGCGTTTGTTTCGAGTAGCATAAATTTCTTTATACGGAAATGACTATGATGTTATGTGCCACCATAAAAACCATCACCTCCATGCATTTTTTTCACTGTTCATAATTCGGCGGCGGACTCCGATTAGAGAACGGATGTTCAAAATCTAACGCATTTGTCCAATAAATAGTAAATGCCGCAATAATCGTTATTAATTATACGCTGTGCAATGCCTTGTATAATAAGTACACTATTTGTTATGTACTGTAATTGTTCCGTAGTTGTGACTTTACCAAACTTTATTAATACAAAAGTTGATTTTCATCTACGTATTGGCTAGCTTACGGTAGTTGACTTTAATTCTTCGGTTATGTTCGTTCTGTTCGTTTAAATTTCAGAAAATATTTATCCAAAGCTACGCCGGAAATTTAAATTACGTGAGTCTATCCTACCGTGTTCAGGAGCTGATCATAATAGTTATACTGAGATGCCGAAAAATATAATCGTTTAAATTTTAGAAATTATGTTGCATAATGTTAAATTGAATGCAAAACTTGAATTTTATAAATTTATATTACCATTTGATAATAATTTTGGTTAATGATGTGAATAATGAAATGGTATACGAATTATGTTACTTTTTTAAATTATTATCACTTCAATTTAAATGAAATATTATAGAACACTTAATTAGTGCAATCATTTCTTATACGTATTCACGCTTTTTTTTTTCTTTGCTATTTTTACAATATACAGTAATTAATTATAACATAAAACCAGAAAATAATTTATTATTTTGGACCTTTTTTTTTTTTTTTTACGTATAGTAAAGATTTTGCTCATAAAATTTTATATATTTTATATATCGGGAAATTATTCTTGCGGATAATCAAAAATTTTTGGGACTACTCGGAATATCTGGGTTTGAAATTACTGTACCCCAAACAAAACCCTTTAAGTTGAGTTAAAATTTGTTTATCCCTTACAACTCACCTTTTTCTAGAAATCAAATCAATAATTGCACAACCCCAAGCTTTTCCACAAAGCTATTTTCACAATTCAGCGCAACACTTGCGTAACTACAATTACTTTTGCTTCATTTATTTTTTATTTGCCTCCGGTTTTAGTAGAGTTATAATCAAATATTCTTAATAATATACTATCAATTAAAAAGGTTTTTTGAAAATTGGTTGATTAATATAGAATTATTATTTAAATAGACTTATTACTAGATTTTCTAAATATTTTTTTTTATTAATCACCAATTCATGTCACCATGAAACATTAAATGTTAGATTAACTATCACAAGATGATTATATTAATAGTTAAATGACTATAATATTTTAAAAATTTAAAGAATCTATTAAGCTAGTTTAGACGAAATATTATAAGTCAAATTTAAAAACAATATTTGATCAATTTTCAGTTTAGCTAATGTTATAATCAATTTTGTATCATAGAATTAAATGTTACTTTTTATATTTATTAAATGAATATTATAAAAATTATAATTTTATATTTAATTAAGTGAATATTATAAAAATTATAATTTTATATTTCATTAAGTGAATATTATAAAAATTATAATTTTAAATTAAAACTATTCTATCTAGCTCTTTTACCACTACTTCTTCAATACCTGCCTTTACTTCTTTTGAATAGAAATTAGAATTTTAATTTTATTAAAATTATAAATTTAATATTAATTAAAATTATAAATTATAAAGTCTATGAAATTAAAATTTCAATTTTACTGAAATTGCAAATTATAATGTTCATCAAAATTTCAAATTTTAATTTCAATAAGATTATAAATCCAATATTTATTAAAACTATAAAACTTAACTTTAACAAAATTGAAATATAATATTAACTAAAAATTGATATTATTAACTTAAAATAAGACTATATCATTATAAGCAAATTATTAAAACTTATATTTATAATTTAATATATTATTATCAAATTTATATTAATAATTTAAAATTAGATTAATAGCATAGATAATGTCCCAAGTCCCAATTATAAGATCTGGAATTCAATATCACTTAAGAGCCAAATCAAAAATTTAACTTCTAATTAAATTTATTAGTTTTTCTATAAAAGTTATACTCAATTATTTATATCTAATCAAATTAAGTTAAGCTATATAAAGATATAACTTTTAGCCTTATATTGATCAGAAACTAATATTATAATTATATTATTAGAAGAATATATAAAAATAGATTTCTAGTTTAATTCTTACAAATATTATACAAATAGTAGATTTTCTATTCTAATAGTCTTCAATACTCTATCCTTTTAGGCTTCTAATTGGAAGTTCTACTTAAATGAAAGTTAATCAATAGAGATTAATTTGATATCATTTATAATAATAAAGAAGATAACATGTCCTTTTTTGAGATCTGAGTAAGCAATATTTAAGTATAATAAAAGGTGTTAAGCCTATCAGGCAACTTACATAACTATAATCAAAACTTGTAATTGATAACTGTATATTGTACCATTCAATGCTCAACTATATTTATCTATTTTCTAAGTACAAGCCAACTTAAATTAAGTTAATTATAATTTTTTTTTTTTTTTTAGCTGGCTTGGCCTTGTTTATTAGCTTGATAAAGTAATATGCAACTGTATATTATAGGGATTACAAAAAATATTATACATGCTATTAAACTTTTTAGAACTAGTTAGATGTTTTAAAGAATTCACCAGATGGCTTGATGCCATTCCAAACTAAAGTAGGACTAATCTGCCAAGGCAAAGCTAGTGCTGGGTTCAAAAAAAAGATAAATATAATGTTAGTGTTTTCAAGGATAAATTTTTTTATATATTGATTGATTAGATTCATGTAGCTATATTTGATAACTTGTTCATTTCTCCATCTGGATGGGTTTGGGGGTAATTTTTCATATTTATAATGTCTTTCTTTTTTTCTTGAGATTTCATGTTCCTCTTTACATCTTTGAAATATTTCATTTCTAACCTTCCAAGTTGAATATAAGAATTTTTTCTATTCTACTGATATTTCAGCTATACAGTTTTTTGCTTTAACTGCATTGCAGATTATTTGGTAGATTGTTTTGATGGTGGATTTGAAGAAGATTCCTTTGATAAATAACTTGAGCTGCTGTGTAATATCCAAAATTAAATTGCTCTTTATTGTAGTTAATACTTAACTTTTTCTTTCTCTAGATATGTACTTGAGTATTGCTTTCTGCATTATTGTTATGGCTTAATGTTTGATGCCTATTTTGTTGTGTTGTCACAGAAAAGGATGATAGTTGTCTTCCACTTGATCACAGCTGTAGCATTTATTGTCTTTATATAGTGATAGTTTTCTACTATATAATTTGGTTTTGATTGGAAGTTCATTATCCCATAGGTTTAGTGAGAACTTGTGAATTTACTGATCTTCAAATAAGGTATTTGTGTTGCTAATCTGAGATAAATGTAGATGGTTGTGTGTTTTTTGCCAATGGATATGTTTGTATTGTCCAGTAAAGTCTGTAAGTATTCTGTTGATTAAGTACTATTGTGCATTATATTTTGCCTGGGTGATCTTTTTGCAAATGTTCTTTGTGGATATGTCGATTTGGATATTATCCTACTATATTGTTATATGTGTTTGTGGATTTTGAGTTGGTTGGATGTTGAGGGTACTGGTGCCTGGACGTATTTCTTATAGACCTATATCTATTGAGATCAATTAATTTACTTGTTCATTGTGTTTAATACCTGAGTGGACTTGGACTTTCTGTATTTGCAATTTAAGGTGTCTTGCAATGCAGGTATTTTTTATAGTTTAAAGCATATGGAAGTTCTTTTGTTTTATAATAAGGCATGATGCTGAGACTTTCATGGTCTAATGAATGCAATTGATTGCTGTTTGACTTTCTGTGAAAATGTTTGCTATTGAGTTTTCTAGCAGTGTTAATATTATTATTGTTATGGCTATAATTTCTGCTATTTAGGATAAGGGGTGTAAGTAAATTTGTACTCTGAATATGTATTCTTCATTGTTTGGAGTGATGATAATCCAGCCTAGTTCCATATATGATTTTTTGTTCCATTTGTTAAGAGAGCCATCTGTGTAAATTTTGAAGTGTAAATATATAGCCATCTTTTTGGATATAGTTATGAGGTTGAAAATTTAGTTTTGATTATTAATAAGATGTGTTATAATGTGTAAGGATACTGCATTATAGAAAATGTTTACTGTTGAAGACTGATTTTAAGCTTGTTGAGTTGTGTGTATTTGGTTTAATATAGTGTAAATTGATTCTGGTGATAATCTTGATTTATATTAAAAATTTTCATTTGAGGTGAAGTGCTGAAAGGTGGATGTGTGACTTGTCACAACAGGAATTCTAATGACTTTCTGTACCTTGGTGTTAAATAAGCAGTTCTGATCACTGCCCCTTCATTCAAAAGGCATCCCTTGTATTTGATGAGTGATAATTTATTGTTTGTTATATTATAGTAATGTGTGTAAGTTATGTTATTATCTAAATTATTTCTTTTTTTCTTGCCGATAATTATTGTATTCCTTATGTAAGTTGCTGCCCAGTGTGATTGTTGAATGTAATGCTCTATTAAGCTAGTACTTTGGAGTAAAGGATTTGTGCTATTGCTTTGTAAGTATAATGTTTTGATTGTGTGATCATTAATCCTGTGTTTGAGATTGGTGAATCATTCTGGAGTACATCCTGGGGATTGTTTATCTCTATACCTAATGACTTGTAGCCAATAGAGTGTATAGATTCTCTTAGCATTTAGTATTTGTTCTGTGAATAAAAGATTATATTTGGCAAGTTGTTTTCTATATATATAATAGAACTGTGGTATTATGATATCTTCTATTGTTGTATCTGCTTTGTGTGTTATTTTAATTGCAGGTTTACATTTATTCAAAAGGAAGTTAAATTCATATTTTTTGAATAACAGAATGATATCATGTGTAAGATTCTTTCCTGCTGATATAATATGTGCAGTGTAATATGCAAGAATGCTATTTGTTGATCAGAAAAGATTTTGTGCCTGTTGCAAGCAGTGTCTGGCTAGATTTTCTGTGATGTTCTTTTGATTGATTCTTTGGATTCAGTTGGATGCATACACTGAAGCTATTTATCCCATAGATAAAAAATACCATATTTGAGTGGATTGTAGATGACATTGTTGGGTATTGTTTTTGCTAGTCCTATTTTATACTTGAATGTGCTTGCCAGTTTGCTGGACAATCAGTTATATATACTTTCAGAAAGAGTTAGGTTATTTAGCAGGTACTCAATACTGGGGTATAGCACATAATTAATAATGTATCATATCTGTATATTAGGGATGACTTTGCTTCCTATAACCAAGTGTATTTGTAAAATTTTTTGTTTGATGGGTTGTTTTTGAAACTTCTTTGAGGCTGTTGCATCATGCCATACTCCTAATTTTTTAACAGGAATATCATTGTTACAGCCCATGATGTATTGATTATTCAAGTATATACCTATTGTCCTATTGCTATAGTTGCCATTGATAATAATAAGGAAGGACTTTTGTGGGTTGACCTGTATGTCATTGATATGGTAGAATTGTTCTATAATGTTTACAATATGTTGAAGATCTATACTATTTTCTGCCAGTTATGTAGTATAATCCATATATGTGCTTGTAGAAATTGATATTGTTTTGTGAATAATAGGTTGATCTATATATCTTGTGTGATAAAATGAGACTGTGTAGCCTCTACATGTTGTTTGAATTGTGAAGAGAAGAGGATCATAAAAGATTCTCCACAGTAAGAGGGAGATGGTGTCAACTGGATCTATTTCATCTAGTACTGTATATTCTTCTATAAGTCCATGACACATGATGACTGCATTTGTTCGATTTTTAAGCAAGTTTATAAGGAGTGTTATAATTTATATTGGGACTTTGATGCGTTGTAATGCCAGGTAGAACATTTTAATGTTGCTTGAGTTATATGCTTTAGACATGTCTTGGCTTAGTATCCAGGCTTGTTTGTTGAATTCTTTGGCATCTTCAATAATGTTATTGATTATATGAATTAGGTCTTGTGTGCTGCTACCAGATAGTGCTATCCAGTTTAGCTCACATAAAATAGAGTGTTTTGCTATACTATCTGCAAATCTATCTATTATTATTTTTGTAAAAAGTTTCTGACCTGCATCCAGGAGCGTGATTGATCTTGTAATATTGAGATTGTTGTTCCAGTCCTTGGGCTTAGGAATTGGGTAAATGAGACCTCTACTTCATTCCTTAGGAGTGTTGCCTGCTACTAATATATTATTAAAAATTCTAAGTAGAAGAATGAGTGTTTTCTCCTTCATGTATTTATAGGCTCTATAAGGTATGGTGTTTCTTTCTGGGGTTGATTGTGAGCTTCTATGTTTTATTACTTGGATAAGTTCTTGCAAGCAAATGGACAGATTACGTCATGCGAATACATCAGTTTTACGCGTAACCAAATAACGATGTTTATACCTATCGCTATGTCTAACTGCAAAATGATTTGCTTTACTGTTCTCTTATTTCCTCTAGCATTCACCTTCGTATTCAGTGCTTTTCTTATTATAATTAGTGTAATTACTGTGCTCTCGCCTATTTTGATCCCGTTTGTTGGGTATGATTTTCAATGATTGAATAGAAAAAGTATTCTGTGAAAACCATTTATACTAATATACTAATATCGATTAACGTCGTCGTTAGACTTTTTATTTTATCTAAAGTAATTGATACCTTCCAAACAGCTCAAGACAATCCGCCTGAAACACTTCAAACCCTCCTCACGTATGAGAAAAGGCCTGGTCAAGCACAAAGATTTCACGGTACAGTTCGTAATTTTCTTTATACACATTAACATAGTGGTAATACAATATAGTAGTACCTTGATGTTTGTTTCCTTAACCTATTTGTAGCTCGCGTGGGCAAGAACTTCAGGTGGCCCTCCTCAATGCCAGAATATCTCAGAAGAAGAATAAACCATTTAAAATTATAATTTACTCAATAAGATCCAATTCTCGAAGATACTCTGGAATAACTATATATGGGTCTTCATAATACCAAACATATCTTAAAACGATCATGTTTTCTTCACATAATTCTTTCTTGAATTGATCTCGTTCTTGCTGTTTAATGAAATTTTTTGGGTCACCCTTATGAAAGAATTCGATATATTTTTCGTGCTGTTGCCCCTGTACTTCTATAGCAAAACCGTAATTATAATAGGGAATATCGAGTTGTAGCCCAGTTGAATATTTTGATTTTTTTAAAAAATCTGGCTTGCGATTTTCGGATGGTGGACCAAGGTACTTGATTATAATTTCACGGAATAAATTTTCATGTTTGTATTTTGAGCAATAGGGACACCATGTGCCTCTAATTTTTATATTCCAAAGTAATGCATTCCATAAATGCTCATTAGCACATTTCCATGATAAACCTGAATAGATATTTATATATTCTTTAGAAAGGCATTTCCCATTTCGATCGAAAGCAATTTGTTTAGCAACTTCAATAGTATACCGAATTTTACCTGCACAATATGGGCACCATGCACCTTGGTTTTTTATTCTATGAAAGGGGGCATACCATTTATGCCCTTTAAAACTATATCATAGTAAATCGGTTTCGAGATATTATATGCGGTTGAAAGACATTTTCAATTTCTACTATATGCAATTTGTTTGGCAATTTCAAGAGTATGAGGAATTACACCAGCACAATGTGGACACCATCGTCCAGCTTTTATGCTACTAAGTGTTACATTCCATTTATATCCCATAACACATTGCCATTGCATTAAAACATTGGGATTCTTATATTTGGTTGAAAGACACTTTCCATTTTTATTATGAGCTATTTGTTTGGCAATTTCAAGATTAAAAGGTTTTATGCGTCTACAATTTGGGCACCATGAACCATGATTTTTTATTTTCATAAGATTAGCAATTCATTCATGTCCTTTAACACAGCGCCATAATAAAGGAGTTCTATTATTAATATAATCTTCTAAGAGACATTCACCAATTTTGCTACGTGCTAATTCTTTATCAAGTGAAATATCAAGTCTAGTATCAGAACAAGTAGGACACTATCTTTTACCATTTTTTATATTGTGAAAGTTAGCAGTCCATTCATGTCCTTTTATACATTTCCATCTTAATGGAGTATTACAATTAACATAAGTATCAGAAAGACATTGTCCACCTCGACTTTCTGCAATTTTGCAAGCATCATTTATTGAATATTTGATTTGGAATGGCATCAAGAATTGAAACATTTTTAAATAAAAAGTTAGATATTTAAATATTTGATGGTCTCTGTGCTTCATAATTAGCATTACATTACCAATTACTATGGGCAGTTCGAGAAGAAATGCAACAAGTTAACAAGTTATAGACCGTGTCTGCAAAGCAATACGCATATCTATCTATTTATTTATGTATGACTTATTAATATATACAGTATCTCTATTTTAAAATAAAATCATCTTAAGTATTCCTGAGGGCTAGTACTTTAGACTTTTATTTACTGCTATTTCGTGATGATTAATAGCTATTTTTTTACCGGCATACATTTCATAATTTTTATGAAAGATTTTAATTTTTTCTGCATTATAAAATACAATATTAGTTTCTCAATACTATATATTCTGAAATTTAATAAAGCATATTCAGGTTTAATCAATAAATTACCACCATCTTTAGTTAATGAACTTGGACTAGTTTAATATCTCGGAAAAGGAATTCAATGACTACTGTAAAGAGGAGGCTAGTGCAGTGAATCCATTAGTTGAGTCATTTTTAAGACATGAGGTGAATAGATATCAAAAAAAGTTAAACCACCAGAGACGAAGTTGGCCTTTACTTGAAAAGTTACAAACTATGTATAATAGCGAAGCTAGTTTCAAGACACATATAAACATAACCAATCAAGAATCCCAAACCCAGGATATTGTTCCGATTTGTACATATGATCACGAAGCAGAGATCAATCGTCATGATAAGAAAGAATTAAATATTCAATGTCAATGATTACTTGAATATAATGAAGAGACTTTTGGCAAATTTATGCGAGAAATTACTATAGAACACGAGGACCAGGTTAAAGCCAATAAGAAATTACAATGTGAGGTTGAAAAAAGAAGATAGAATTGCAAGAGGCAGAAAAATTCCTAAAATATTGAAAACATACTCTACTCATTAGAAAGATCAAGTGCTTTTCCCAACCTTTTCTTATGTATAGAGAATTTTCTTTCGCTCTAATTAAATCAATCACAATAAACTCTCATCCTTATAAATTATTATCGAGTATATCAACAAAATTTTTCGTATATCATTGGGCAATATTAACTGGTTCATCATATGTTTCACTGCCATTAAAGAGAACAATATAATCAAGATTTTTTCTTATTAGTTTAGGACAATCAAAGAAGCTCCGTGTCACGTATATTAAATTAATATTTTTGTACTTTCCCTCAATAAAATAACAGGCTATTTTATCTTGTATTTTTTTATATTCTGTATATACATCTTCAAATACAGCTATCATCCCTCTTTCAGGAGAAAATTTATCACCTTTTGGCATTTTATCTTGTTTCATTGCTCAAAATGCAACATCTTTATAATATGGTCTGAGGCTATTCACAATTATTTTATAGTAATCCTGGAGATTTTTATACTTGGGCTCATTAATTTGATGGCTAATCAAAACCAAATCATTATTATTGATATTTCTTGTTTTACTTTTTTTTCCATTAAACAATCAATATATTTTATTTTCAAGTAAAAGGTTAATAACTTTGTTAGTTTTTTCTAATTTGGTTCACTTTGAGACTAATAAGTTGAAAGGCCATTGAGATGTTGAGTTAAGGCTATTAAATCTCTCTATATTTTTGTATTCATTAAGATTCAAAACTATTATTTCTACAGGGTTAAGCTTTTCTATTTACATATTGATCAAGCTAAATCACTAATTATTATGTCTAAAAAATAATAATCTTTATTACTATATATATTTCAAAGACACTGGATCATTTTTATTGCAGAGCAAGCTATTAGATGATTCTTTAAATCATAATTCTTCAAACTTATAATGATATACCCGACTCACTATTTGTATCTGAATAATAATCAATAATATCAAGAGTAGAATTTTTATTTTTCAAGATTATAATTGCATTTGTACTAACTTTCTTACAATCCTTAATATCATGCTACTAGGAAAAAATACAAATTTATTAGATATATCAACAATATCTATCTCTCAAGATAAAACTATTTAAGTTTTAGGTATAATTGTACTATATTGCAAATAGACTCATCAAATTTAAAATTATACTCAACAAAGTTAAGATATTTAAGATTTGAATTAGATTGTATAATTTTTTAATCAATATATCAATAATTTCTTTACAGTTTTCCAATTTATATTTTTATATATTCATATATACTGAAGTAATTATACATATACTGTATCTTTATCAATTATTTTTGAGCAATCAATTTTCTAAATATAAGTAGTTTTAGTAATCCCAATTATAGATGTATTAGTAATATTCTCATTATAATTCAATTTTAGGTAATGTAAATTAATACATAAGTGTGCAGCTGTTCTCAATAACATATTAGTTAAAATAAGATATCAAGCTTTAGATATTATAGATTTGAACTTAAATAAGAAATTTTATATAAAGTTATATCCTTCATATATTTGTATTTATCAAATTCTTTTATATTTTTATTCATATAATGTATGATATATCAAAAGATTTAAAATTACAAATTTGTATGATTTTACTAATAACATTACAAAATAAATCACAATATCATCTGATTTTTAAATAATATAAATTAGAATATAATTCAGTGATTATATATAGTATATCAATGGAGACCTTACAACTAGAAAAATAAAGTTGAAATAAAAATAAAGCATATAGTTTATATTTTTTATATATTACTTTTTAAATTTTCTTCACTATATATATATATTTACAAGTTCACTGGAAAATTCTGTCTTTTTCTATAATATTAGAACAGAATATAAATACTTTAACCAGTTAACAAATAAAGTCAGATGTAATGTTTTATTTTCAATAAGATATGAAAAAATTTCAATTAAAATTTTAGAAAGATATAGAGGATATACATTAATATATGATTTTTTATAGAATAAATAATCTTTCTTTTATAATTTGCTTTTTATATATAAAAATAAACCAGCACTATACAATATATTAATAAGATGTATATCTTGTTTCTTGATTATATTTCAATTTTTTTTGATCTCTGATTTTTTGTTATTTCAAATTTATCATACCTCATCTATAGAACATTGAATTCTCAAAAAAATACTAGATATCATAGAATTTGTATATCAATTTTAACTCTTTATTATACCTGTCTAAATAAATTCAATTCAAATATAATAGTTTATATAATAAAAATTTTTACTAAATAGATTTTCAAAAATACATCTTGTAGATTGTTTTTCTTTAAAATAAGTACATAAGGGTACCATTTAAATTTATACTTGAAACAAGTATTTTCTTCCAATATACTCTGGACATATATTGAAGTTTTCTGGATTTATATATATTAATTCTTCAAATAAATCGCTACTTTGAAGAATATTAATTATAAAACCTTCTAAAATAATATAAAACTGGTTTATTTTTTTGTTATTACAATTTTTTGAATTTTATGAAGACTTGATAAGAATATAAAATCTATGATTCTTTTTTAATTCTCTATATCTTCTTATCACTTTATATTAATAAGTGAATAGTAAACTATATTACTCTTCTTCAACCTATTCTCTTCATATTTTAAACAAGATACTTATATTTTTAAAATGGCCTAGATTCTACTTGTTCCAATTTGATAGCTTTTGCTGAAACTAATTTCTATTTTGATAAATCTAGAACTCATATAAGATATATCAGATAATTATTTAAGTAATTGATAATCTCTGATAAATATTTAATTCATTCTCTTATTAGTTTAGAATTAAAGTAAACTTTTAATAATATATTGAACTTTATATAATATTTCTACTAGAGTTTTATTAATTATTACTATTTCTATGACATAAGAACTGTATATATCAATAACTCATATTACTATAATATATTCTATTATTAATTGGCTTATTTGTCTATATATTCTTTCTTATTATTATATTGTTTAAATATCAGATACATAAAAGGATTATTGAAATTATCATAAATTTTTAAATACTTTAGCAACTTCTAAAGTATTCTTTGATATTAAAGAAATACTTACTTTAAATATACTAGCCATGTTTATAACTTATAATACTATTTTTATTCCTTTATATTTATAATGCATAAGAAATAAGAGATCACACTAATGTACACAGTTTGAATATGAAATTTTACTATAACTTACACTTGAAATATTTTTAGTGATAGTATGTATTATTATTATTTATTCTGATTATAAAACTATTTGCAAACTTTTTTATATAAAAAATTAAATCTTTTATCTCTGATAGCATCAAATATCTTTAAAAGTTAAAATGATAATTGGTAGGTTAATAATAAAACATACTTAGGACAATTTGCAATTCCTTATCAGGATTGATTCTAATAATAGATTTGCTTAATTTACATATTATCAATATATTTTATTATAGCAATAAACTATGTTATAGCAAAGTTGAGAAATAAGTTAAAAGACAAAATCTTCTTATAAAAGACATATTACATAAAAAATAATTATAGCATTTCATTAATCACATTCTAATTAAATATCTCATAAATTAGTATCTAATTAGGAATTGAAATAAATATATAAATTAAGCTTTGAAAGATAAGTTATCTAATGAAATTTTTTTTTTTTTTTTTTTTTTTTTTTTTTTTTTTTTTTTTTAGCTGGTGAAATCATGCCATATAGTTTTTATTTAATCATTTATATTCTCTTATATACACAAATTGAATTGTGAGAAAAATACATTTACAATAGAAGAAAAACTAATGGCTCAGTATCTTACGAACCCTGCGACTTACTTCAGTTCATCATTAGGTGAATGTTAGCATGGCATGACTCCACTAACACTGGTATTTGTATAGAAGAGAGAGTTAATATTAAAACTGTTTTGTAATATGTTTCTTATATTGTAGTTTGTTAGTTCTATGAATAGGTGTTCCTTATTATCTGTCGATCCTTCGTTCTGGAGTGTTCTTGTGTTTTTTGTTGTGGTGTTGTTCCAGTTTCGTTCATGTTTCATCTTCTTGGATATGCCCTGTATTTTTTTCCATTCTGATACCAGGTCACATCTTAGCTTCCAGATGTTTCTTCTTTCCCGCCATAGTTATATTATTGCTTTCTTTATTGCCGCCTTGGCTGCCTTTTCATTTTCTGTGATTTCTTCTGTTGTCTGAATCATCTTATGTGTTACCGCTCCTCTGATAATATCTGTTGGTTTTACTGTTTTGTGTTTTCCTTCTTTTTTGGCCAGTTTAAGGAGGTATTTCCATTGACTTTAAATAGGTTGCAGCTGTTTGTTTTCATTGGCTCTTGCTGCGTACTCTTGTGTTAGAAGTTTTATCAATTTCTCTATTATCCTTGTTCTGTTTGGTCCGCATGTAAAGGGGTGTAGGTCTTTTTCTTCTTGTCTGCCACAGATTATGCACAGTAATGATTTGTAAATCCATGGTTTACGTCTGTTCATGTTTGCCATCATGGGATATTCATTAGACCACATCTTCCATTTGAAGGTTCTGTCCCTGTGGTCATCTTGACTTGTTTACAGGGATGTAATTTTGAAGGGCATCAGAGTCTGCATGGTTAGTTCCCAGTTTATTTCTTTGGCTTTCTGTGCTGTTAGCCATGTTTGGTTTCATTGTAGTGTTCTCCACTTACTGGCCCATTTAGTCTTTATGAGAGTCTTTCCAATTGTTGTAAAGGGGAGGTCCACGAACGACTGGTCCCATCTCAGTGTTGTGTTGTAGCTTGTGGACTGAAGTTCTTGTATCTTTATAATGTCTTTGAAGTTGTCTGCGAGTGTAGTAGCTGCTAATTTGTCTGCTTGTTCATTTCCTTTATCTCCTGAGTGATCTTTTATCTTTGTCTATTGAACTTTTATTTATTGTATCATGATAATTTATTGAATTGTGTCAGTTAACAGCCCATTCAGCCTTACTACTTTTTCCTTCTTGGTCTGATTCTTGTATGAACTTTTCTTTATTGTGTTAATTACACATTGACTGTCTGTGAGAATGTTTATCCTTTTGTTGGGGCTAACTGTACTGATTGCTGTGAGTATTGCTGTCAGTTCTGCCCTGGTAGATGATGGTGTGTCCTGTGTTTCTGCCTGGAAGGTTGTTATTTCCTGTCCTAATTGTGTTTTAGCTACCCATTCGATTCCCATCCTACTTCTAATTGGCCATCTTGTGAAGAAGCCATCTGTATAAAACTGTATGTTATCCTCTTTTGCTAGTGTTCTTGTGATATATTGCAACTCCTGGATAGTTCTGGTTGGTGCTTTTAACTTCCTTTCTATTATAGTTTCAATAATTGATAAGGGGTTCAGGTAGATTTTGAGTGTGTATGTGTTTGGAGCCTTTCTATTGGTTTCTCTTATCGCTTGTTCTATCCCTTGTGGAGATGATTGTAATCTGTTAAGTGGAATTTATCTGGCATCTGTGAACTGTTGTCCTGAAAAAATTCCAGTTGTTCTTTTTGACCTTGATGTTTACTGAATGTATCAGAAGTTGCTCCATGATGCATTGTTGTTGGTCCTTCTAGTTTTTTCTTAGTTCTTGGTTGTTGAAGGGGCATCCTTTGCACTTGAATATCGGTGAAGTTTCTTTATTTCTAATCATGTGGTTCGCAATGACCCTTTGGTTGTCTAGTTGTTTCTTTTTCTTTGTTATTATAGTTTCTCCTTTCTTTTTTGTTGCCAACCATTTGATTGTTGACTAGTGTTGGGCAGGAAGGATAGGGGTGATTGTGCGAAAACTGTTGGTGGAAGGGTTGCTGTCTCTTTGGGTGAGTGGTTCCTTTATGTCAGCTTTTAGCTCTGGTGCTGTTTGTGTGATCAGTTTTTTCAAGTCTTTGTACCATTCGGGTGTTCTGCCTTGTCTCCCCAGTCTCATTTTTATTTGTTGCCATGATAAGATTCTAGTTTTGCTGTCATTCGAAAGTTGGTCTTTGAACATTATCTTCATCCTTTTAAGTGAGGTTCTATATTTGTTGTACCATTCCTCTGTAACTAGTTCTTTAATTGCCTTACCCTCGTTTCTAATAGGTTTTTCTTACCAGGTGTGTTCTGTTGATGCTATCGTGATTCTTTGTACTTTGAGCATGTTTAGGATGTCATTTGTAAGGTTGTTCTTTTTCTTTGTCCAGAACGGGGTGTTTGACCAGTAGGTGTTTTGGAGTTGTTGAAGTCTAATCTACGTAGTGATGCCTGCCAAGTTGTAACTGTTTAATCTGTTTGTTAGGTTCTTCCCATGCATGAGGATTTGTCTATTCCATAGGTTGAAAACCTTGTAGCCAAAATCAGTGTGTAGAATACAGTTCGGTATTGTTGAAGATAGACTGGCCTTGTGCTTGAAGGTTTTGTTTATTTTGTTGCTTATTTTATTACACTCTTTCTCAAAAAGGACTAGGTCATTGAGAAGGTATTCTATTGCAAGGAAGAGAGCCTGATTAATAATATACTGTATCTGCTTGTCTGTGATTTTCTTCCAAATCAGTGTTCTGATTGTGATATCTATCTTTTTTTTGATCATGTTTTTCTGTCGAGTCTTCTTTCCATCTTCTGTTATCCATGCACCCAAAATTCTTATTGCTTCATTTTTTCTGAGTGGTTGGATTCGTGTTCTGTTAAGTTGTATGCTTTTTTCTCTTTGATCTTGAGTTACATTTAGACAAATCAGTGATAATTTCTCCTCGTTCACCTGAATGTCATTTATCTTTAGGAATTCTGAGGCTTTGTCTAAAATTGATTGTATGCTTGATTTACTATTTGTGAACCATGTGGTGTTATCCATATATACTGTTGCTGTTATTTTTGTCTGTTTTGTTCTTTTGTTGACTATCTTGTTTTGACAAAGTGATGTTAGGTCCAAGAGGACTTCTGTTTTCATTGTGTATCCAGTGTGTTTGTCTTGAATTTCTTGCAGAAGTGGATCATAGTATACTCTCCAGAGGAACAGAGAGATGGTGTCTCCTTGGTCTATGCCATTATGGACCTGATATTCTTCTATGAGACTATGTGCTGTGATTACTCGATTATTTCTGCTTTCCAATGTATCATTGAGTATCTCAATTATCTTGTCTGGTATTTAGATTCTTTTGAGGGCCTAGACTAGCATTTTCTTGTTTATTGAGTCATATGCTTTGCTGATGTCTTGGCTGAAGATCAAGGCCTCTTTCTTATATTCTCTCGCTTCTTCCATGATGTTGTTGAGGATATGGATTGGTTTCTAAGTGCTTCCTCCTGGTAGACCTGCCCAATTGTTGATGCACAAAATCTCGTGTTTGGTGCAGATGGTTGTGAGTTTTGTGTTCAGAACACTCATAAAATCTTTTCTTGTTGTTTTGAGTAGCATGATGGGTTGGGTGATGTTGATGTCCCCCATCCAGTCCTTGGGCTTTGGTATCGGGTACACGTTTCTTTTTTTCCAGTCTTCCAGGACTTTACCAGTTTTTTAAAATTTTGTTAAAGAGACTCTCTAAGAGTTCTAGTCCCTTTTTTTTCAGATTTTTCAGAAGTATATATGGAATTTCTGATGGACCTGGGGCACTGTACTTCTTCTTTCCTTTGATTGCATTCCTTATCTCTGATATGTCTATTGGAGTCAATGCGTTGCTGAACCAACTTGCCTGGACTGTCTCCTTGGGTCTATACTGTTTTGTCCAATATGGAAAATCTTTTATGTTCAGAATCCATCTGGGTCTTGTCCATTCCTGGTAGTATTCCCGTATTTTGTTTTTAATCATTGTTGGGTCTGTGATTATTTCAAATTCGTCTGCTGCTTTCTATTCTATGAGTCTCTGTGTATTAATTATTCTAGGATATCATTCTAAAATACTGTTGATCATTTTCTTTGGGTGTTCCTCTAGATCTTTGTATCTTTGTTCAATGTGTCTTTGTATCCTCTTCCCCTTTTCTTTTTCAATTGTAACTTTTGCTATCTTGGTTTCTATCTCCCAGATTTCTTTTGTCTCTGATAACCATTTTTGCAATTCATCTTTTCTACCTATTATGGCTTTCTGGAATAGTGAAGGCTCTGTTAAAAGTGTGTTTGGTGTATTAATT
>CAJVPT010001746.1:0-20044 GCA_910592055.1 Acaulospora colombiana | reverse complement strand
GTACTGCACGCTTTATTAGAACCCCCCTTTGGTTCCGACGATGACGTACCAACAGTTTCGGTTATTGGAATTAGCAACTGGAGATTGGATAATAGTAAATCTAGTAGAGCATTATTGGTTCAGCGCCCTCTCTTTACTGAAAATGACCTGGTTGATACTGCAAGACGTATGCTTGGTCACATCAAGGATTTCAATAATGTTGACATCAGTTATTTTTTGAGGAGACTCGCGGATTCATACCTTCGCTACATAAATAATCAGAAATACTCTAATTTTCATGGTAATCTAAACTCTATAATTTTAGCAACAACCATTACACTTTTCTAATCTATTTTCTTATTTCGACTCCAGGACTTCGAGATTATTATTCTCTCGTAAAAAGCATAAGAAATATGAACACCAAGAAGGTATGCAAATATCCTTATATAGTAAATAATAGATGCCTCATAATTAACTTTTAGCCTTCTTTAGCCAAATATCCAACTAGCGCTAGCTCGAAATTTTGGAGGAACTGATCAAATGGAAGATTTGTGTTGTCTCTACTTTCAACAAGTCTTGAAGCCGCAGCATATACAAAAATTCACTTATAACCCGATACCGGTTCAAGATCTTATCAATGCAAATCTCGCCGAAAAGGGCGCTCGAAACCTCATGCTTATCGGCAATAGTAATTCTATCGTCACCCTTCAAGCATATAAGCTTCGTCAACAAAATATCGAACCGATTGTGATCATTGGATCACAATTCCCTGATGATAGGGATGGCGGAGAGTATTCATATGCTACTCTTAACCGCATAATGGTATGATACAAGTGTTATATTTTAAAAGGTGATTAAGAAAAATTAAACGAATAAATTTTATCCTCAACAAAGATGTGCGTGGAGACAGGCAGACGTCTGATATTAACAGACCTTGAAATTATTTATGGTATGAAATCCCTTTTCATCCTGCATTGACATTATCCTTCCCATTTAAAAATAAACTGTTCTTGTGTAGGTTCTCTTTATGATCTGTTCAATCAGAATTTCCTGACAGACGAAAATTCTGTCGACGAGGAGGATGGTGATTTGAGTGATAAAAATGAAAAAAGATACTACACAAGAATTAGCCTGGGCCCATATTCTAATCCAATGTTATATGGTAATTGTTTTTGAATTTCTATAAAATAACGAAATACTTCTTTATAACATTATATTTAAATGTTTCTTTATATAGTTCATCCGGACTTCAGGTATATTTCCTTTTGTTCATTTGTTATAATTGTCACATCAATTAATGTTTTCTTATCTCTCTTACTCCTCACCGAAATTTATAGATGCATTTTAGTGTTAGATGAGGCAAAACTTCCATTTTCCGATCCACCCCTCCTGAACCGCTTTGAAAAACAAAAAATAACCCTCGAGGAAACTCTAAATGAACGCGAATTAAATATCCTTAACATCCTAAAAGAGTGGGCACGTCAAATTTCGACCATTTATGAAGCGAATGAAACCGAATCTAACAACCATTTCAGTGAAAAAGATTTGTTTATTGGATTCACACCGGAAGAGACGCTGCAAAGTCTTATCGTGGATCAGTGCGGAAAAAACCCCGATTCCAATGATGACACGATCATTCATTCCTGTAAAGAAGCCTTAATTTCAATCGCCACTTCCGATGGAGTTGTAAGAGCCGAAAAATCTATTTTAAAATTTAGTGATGCTCAAGATGTAAAGAACTGGCAAGATGTATATTTCGGGAAGCAACAACACGGCAGTATTAGAGAATTTTATCGCACGCTACTAGACAACAACAGTCCCCTGACAAGCAACTTAACAATCATAAATACTTTTTCTAATATTAACACTAATATCAAGTCATCCCTAAAAAATGTCATCGACTGTCAAGTCGATAAACAATCAACTTTCAAGTCCGAAGCTGAACTGCAAAATCAGATTAAACGTTTTTACGAGTCTGAAAATGATTTGTATATTCTGCAATGTGATCTTTCAACTGTGAGCGCGGGGTGCATTAGACTGGCGAAATTTATAATCGAACAGTTTAGAAATGAACTTTCAGATGACAGCAAATCAGTAAAGCACGCGTGCATAATTCTTCATTTTAATAGGAAACATGATAAAGAAAAAACAAATCTATTTAATTTCATGTGCGGCTGGAATCAGGTTACCATTGAAGACTTGGATACGTCAGAAAGCTCACTTTCTCGATTTCTTCATTCGACGATTGGCGAAATTTTAAACGAAAGATTTGAACAGATTTTAAGTCAAGAACTTCTATGGTGCTTGCTTTGCATGAAGCATCCTTCTTCAAGAAAGTCGGTGGAGCACATCAGGTTGATGTAACTCCCATCACGTACATGTATTTTTTTTCTCGTCTGTTATCTAACAACTAAAATGTTTATTATCTTTAGACAATTGGTACAAGAGATTCCAAAGTGCACAAAACTGGTCGAATGTTTGAGATTGCGTACAAATGATTGGTTATGCGTCAATTCTTCAGATCAATGGCAGTTGGACATAGCCTTAGATCAAAAGTCATTAATATTACACTCGTCCTTTTCCGTGGCTCTAGAGATGTACGTGAATACCTTAATTCGAAAACCAATTGCCAAATTGCTTTATGTCCTGGAACGCCATCATGCAATCATGCTTTTTTTTTCATGGGACCAAGATAATGATGAAAATGATTTGTTCACATTTTGGAAACATATTTTCATGAACAAAAAGATTGTAAACATCGACGATATGATTATGGATCCACGGCCAGACCTGTACACTATCTCGGGCAATTATTTGAATCTTAAGTTCCCTTTCTCTCATTACTTTATGGAACAAATAGACCAATATAAGAAACTTTATCATGAAGAACTAGACCTCATGTACGAAAAACCCGAAAATTTGGACGATGATGAAAATCTAAGCCCAGAGATTTTGACTCAATTTCACGGGAGGTTTGTTGAGACCATCCGTGCAACGATCACCATATTGACCTCAGAAATCGTACAACTTGCGGGAAACTTGTACTTAGATGATTTCGTTATAATTTCCTCCACAAATGCGGGATATTCGCAAGAGTCTGACGTCAAACTATTACATTTTCTTTTAAGCCGCTCGTGTGATGCAGAGGTGTTGAACGATCCAATTAGGTTACACATATATTGGTGGAAAAATTCCGATGCCCTTATCTCTGAATTAGAATTGGCTCGAATATGCCCTTCAGTCATAGAACTTGATAATGAAGACCACGAAAAGGATAATCGCTTTGGGACTTATTTAATAGACAATGTATGTAGAATAATGATTGAGAAGCTTATTAAACTGGGAACTCCAAAAGATGACAAGAATGAAGTTTCGGATGATAACGTTAATGAAACTGCAAATGATGAGGAAGTTGCGGACGATAGCGTTAATGAAACCGCGAACGATAATGAAGAAGTTGAAAATGATACCAATAGTGAATTCGCAAGCGAAAATAATAATGAACCCACAAACAATGACAATAATGATGAAAATAATGGAGACATGAAAGAGGTCGATGTCATAACTTTTCTTCATGAATGGCGACGTCAAGTTGTTAGCATCCTATCATTATGTGCCAACATTGAAGGTTCCTCGGAGTCAATACTTCTGCAATTTTTACGTATATGCAATGATCTGATCTCCTCCGAGTCGATCGGTCTTTCGGATATCGTCAAAGCCCTCAATCTCACAAAAGAAATTGATTCTGAGAACATTCTTTCGCGAGAATTCGTCGATTATATTTTAGAGCTTTTAACCAAAATCACTGTTACGGAGAAAACTATCACTTCACATTGCTCATTCCTTCGACGATGTCTGGATATTGTTCCGCTCGGTTCACCAGTACGTTCCCACCTTTATGAAATACTTTTCAAACAAGAACCACGTCCGCTTTTCGGCTCCGTCTTATCACGCGCTCTGATGCCTGAAGAAGAATCGATTCCTCTGTTATTCCAAAACACGCCAGCAACTTTAATTCGCTATCCTAATCTAAATGCTACCAACAATGCTCTCAAGAGCAATGAGGTTGATGCCCCAATTTACGCTTTATGTTGTGACGTATTACAATATAATTTCTTTGCTTCGTACACATTTAAGGAATTAGCTGATGGCTTTCGAGATGCGATTGATATTTTATGCAGCGCAAATTTCGAACCCCTACAATTAGTTCTATCCGTTGCCTTGCTCAAAGAATTCGTAAATGTTCTTTGGAGATCATTAGCATCGATTAAAGATACCGTGACAGAACCTTTAGAGTTTGATGAACCATTTGATGATATTGATGTTGAGATGATAATTGATATGATTAATCAAGCTATGGAGCGTCCGTCGCCCTTCATTCGCTCATTAAGATTATACTTTCTTCGTGATCTGTATGCCAAAGGGCTTTCACTATTTGAAATCAAATGTTTTTGTGGAGTGCAGTACAGGACATTTTCGTGGTTAAAAGATTTCGAGTGGAGTGATGAAGACAACAGAATAGGCTTTATACCTTACCGCTCTTATACCCATTACAATGAGGCGGAAGAGGCATTCACTCCATTACTTGAACGCGGGCAACAAACTCAAGCTATGAATTTTCTAAATCGAGTTTCAAACGATGCATCAATGAATCTAAAGATGTCTTTAATGGGTGTTGTGATCTCTCGCCTATACATCATACGCTCCTTGCGCGAGCTGCGTCCAAATGAAGTGAATGCAATTAAATGGCTACGTACTCAATCGAATAACATAGAATTTGACAACTTTTATCGAGAAACATTGTTGAATATTACCGGGAACGAACATAAGCTTTATAGTGTTTCCCCAGAAACAAGCCAGACAGAGTTACTAATTCGATCGGTTATTGCTCATATTATTGCTCTTCATTCCTGTCTTCCGGCAACGAATTCTCCGTTAGCTGCATATATGCAAACTCTGAAGGCGTGCAAGGATACTTATATATTGACATCTTGCGCAGACATTGATGCGAACATCCTTATTGAAATCGGAGCGGCTCTTGGTCAATTTACGCGGTACGTTATTTTTTAAATTTACAAAATTTTGATCAATTGATTTGATCTTTTAAACTAAACGTTCTTAAATAGCTACGAGTGTGAATGTGGTTTTAAATATATCGTTACTGAATGTGGTGGCACGCGAGAGGAAGGCACCTGTCCTAGATGTAATAGCCGCATTGGAGGATTAAATTATCAGGTCAATCCTGGCAACAAGCGTATAGACACTGCAGCGATTCACGGAAACGAGGAGACGGAAGTAAAATTAGGATATATATATGAATCTATCGAAAGCAGAAAGGACTCCAACTTCCGCCTTAGAAATCTGACGCCAGTATCTTTCCGCATATTGCATCTTTTCGTGCATGTGCTTATCGCCGCCAATTCACAAGAAGATTGCGGAGATTTTTTAAATAGTCAACAAGGCCAAGAAATTATTCAAGAACCTTTGGATTATTGCAAGCGGCATATAGAAAACGATTGGAATATATTAACGCGTTTGTTCGATTGTAACGACGAAACATTGGCATTAGTATTACATTCTATTCTTTCATTAATGGCAGAAAATCCAATTACAACAATAGCCAGATTGGACACCGTAGAAAATAGAAGACTTTGGGAACACGAATTCACTCAACGTTACATAACTCCAAAAGTATCCAACGTTCATGGGACCGCAGCAGAATTCAAAGAACGAGTAAAGAATGTTGAGCACAGGCTCGAAAGTGAAATTGATGAGACGATGGAGGTTACCGAAGAATATCGGCTTAAATTTCATCCAAGAATATGGCGAAGAGTAGTCGAAACAAGTCTTGAAAGTTTTCGGGCTTACTGTATAGGACATCAAAATTTTGCAACCGAGTTTCCGTTTTTATCTCTGTTCCTTGAATATCAAGGTCAAGTGTCATTATTAAGTAATCTCGCGCCAATCGTGAAATTCGCGCGGATTCTTTCTTCAAAATTAAGTTATCGTTTGAAAAGGGCTGATTCCCGTATCCTTACGTTCGATCAGTTTCTAAAAAGCGAAGCCCAATCTACCGAAAACCTTAAAGAAACTTTCGAAAATTTTGTTGCTGCATGGAACTCTGTTAGAGAGCACATTACAAGATATGAATGCCATGAGTTTGCCAGCCCAATGCCTGAAATGGCCGGAAATCTTCCGTTAATATATGCGCTGATTGATTTGAGAGATGAATCATTATATATATGTGGAGCTATAGATTATCTGGTGAATTTACAAAATAACTTTTTACAACAAGTCTTAACCATTGAACCTGGCTGTGCTTCGCTAAGATTTTTGGAGCAGGGGCAACTTTCAAATAGCAATAACACCATGAATCAGGGTCAATATTATATAGAAACAATGTCGCTTTCGGAAGCCCGCGATATCCATTTGATGAACTACGAATGGAATCCTCGATTGCTTACCTACAGCCAACGAGATCTTAAACTTGGTCATGGACAAGAAATGCAATACGAATTATATAAAATTGAAGCGGAGTTAGCACATTCTTTGATATTCAACAAAGTCCACCTAAATAAAAGCAATGAACGATTCTGGCTAGACATATTTTCGTATCATCTTGAACTATTTTCAAGCTCTCGAACAATAATTAGCGAAATCAAAGAATTAATTCCCCAGGAGATGGTTCCTACTGAAAAACTTGGATCTTTTGTCGTAACCACATCCTCACCTACGAAAATAGGAACCAACGTTACTTTGGTTTTCGAAAATCCTACTGAACTCTTATCAGAATTCGAAGTTCTGCTTTGTTTTTTGAAAAGAACTTCGGGCGGAGATCGCGATATAAAAATCACCGATTATCTCGACAAATGGGTAAGGCTGTCGGCGTTAAAGGAGAATGATCAGTTCTATCGAATAATTAATGGATTAAAATTGAAACATGTGGTATCATTATACGAATTGGTGGAAGAGAAGGTGGCAGATGTGGAAATAGAGTTTCTCCCAGAAAAATATAAAGCCAAACTAGGAAAACCATTACAAGATGAAATTACTGCCGGTGTTGATTTTGAACAATCGCACGGTATTGGTGGGAGTAATAATAGAAAACTTAGAATTCCGCACGATGCATTCGCTATTGCGTTGAAAAGATTCATGTTCCGTTATTTATCATCCGAAATGTTTTCCGAAAAAGAAAAACTTTCAGATTATCTGGCCGGAGAGACAATAATTGACTGCTGGCAATCTTTTGTGTCAGAAGATGTTATTCGTGATAAATTTCCGAAATCTTTATTGATTGCGAATATTTATGAAGCGTACCGATATACAATAAAACAAATACAGGTAAGAACATTCATTGTCTCTCGATGAAGAATACTTTGTTATTGCTTTCTGATCACTGTGACCTAAAACTCATTTTTAATATCTAGGAGATGAATAAAGCAAATTCTCAAAACAAAACCAACAAGGGTGCTAGTAGCAGTAACAGCAAACAGAATGATATTTCCGCCAAACCAGCGGGTAGAGGAAAGAAAAGCACACGTAAGCTTAAAGAAGTATTTTAGTACCACAAATACGTAACTCAGTCGTTAAGAAAATTAGTAAACGTAGTAATTCAATCAAGTTCATGTTCAATTTAATAAATTTATAAATAAAAAATCGATTACGTTTTTTTTTTTATTTTACTGTACGTACTGCGTATATTGTACCGTGTTACGTGATAAGTTCTAAATACAGTAATTAAAGTTGCAAAACACAATCGACGTAATCCTCCATTGAAGGAAAATTTGGTTAAGATGTTGCTGTGTGAATTTCCCTGGTTGGCTTGATCGCCATATTTCGTCATACGTTTCACGTCTTAACGGCTGATACGTATGGTACGAGCAAATCGTTATTTAATGCATAAATATCTTCTTAAACATGAAAGTTAGCATGTTCAATGGTGGAAAAGTGCTTTCCTAATTTTAAAATTTTAGAAGCATAATGACATCTCAAAAAGGTTCTCCCGAATCGCAGTCATCTGAAGAATTAGAGTATCGTCGTTTACAGTATGGAGAATGCGAATGGTGCAAGCAGGCGAAAACCGATTATACGTGGTGCAGGGAATGTAATGCCAAACACTTCCAAAAACTCGTGTGGGAAAGTGGCAGTAATGTGATTGACAATTTTATTCGAAAAATCCAGACTAGAGCAATTAATCATCACAAAGTGTTGGAATGGGTTCCCTATCAAAATTTTACAGATGTGCAATATCTTGCTCAAGGTGGTTACGGAAAGGTATTCAAATCCAAGTGGATAGGCGGTTTTATTTGTTATTATAACGACAAAACTCAACAATGGCAAAGGAGTGGTGATATCGATGTTGTTCTTAAAAGTCTAAATGGTTCAAATATAAATATATCAAAAGAATTCTTAGACGAGGTATTTATTCTAAGACTCGTTTATATCTAAATGTTTTTAATTGATTAATAGGTGTTATTATTTTGTCATCAGATTGACCTTCAAATGAGATCGCATTACGTCCTTGGTAATACAATCGAATGCTACGGGATAACAAAAGATCCAAAAACTGGAGATTTTATGATGATTATGGATTATAAGGAAGATGGCAGTCTTCGCGATTTCTTGAAAGAAAAATTTCCGAGCTTAAGATGGACGCAAAAATTAGAAATCTTGTTTACAGCAGCCAAAGGTCTTTCTGACATTCATAATGCAGGATTAATTCATAAAGATTTTCATTCAGGAAACATTGTCCTTTCGGATCTGACCTCTTTTATTACGGACTTTGGATTTTGCAAACCGGCTAACTATAATTCACCAGAAGCAGAAGGCAACAAGATTTTTGGTGTATTGCCATATATTGCACCAGAAATTCTATATGGAAAAAAGTATACACAAGCAACAGACATATATTCTTTTGGTGTCATCATGAATGAAGTAGCATCTGGACGTCCACCATATTCCGATACCCGTCATGATGACACCAATCTTGTATTGGAAATTATACAAGGTCTCCGTCCGACAATCAATAATAGCATGACTCCAAAGTTAATCTCCGATTTAATCAGAAGATGTTGGGATGAAAAACCCGAAAATCGACCAAATGTCGGGAAGTTACATGATTATCTTTGGAATTGGTATTGCCAATCAAAATCAAAAAGAAATAGCGAAATACGGGACCAAATTGACAAAATTGAAAAAACTCTGGATTATGAAAAATTTTCAGCAACCACATCATTCAGCAACAGCTCCTCTTCAGCTTACATCCTACGTTCGGATACGAGCCTTAAAAGTAAACTATTTGATATTACAGACATTATTAAAACTGTGAGAATATCTCGTTTTGAATCCGTATCAGGTATAAAATTATTATTTTAATTAATCCATAAAATGTTCTCTGTATGATTACTCAATTTCACTTTATTATATTTTAGATACTGGTCTGATTAATCTTGTGATAACAGACGATACCATGTAAAAATAGAATTCTTCGAAATTCTGACTCCTATTTTGAAATTCCTAACAAATTCAGATTTTTTGAAGGTTGACGGTAATGTCATTTAGATAGTAAAATGTAGTACTGAACTGAATGATTTTCTCCTCTAGGTCTTTCATGTTTTGTATCATAAATATAGTATAATTTATGTAGGCACCTATTAATATATTGATTTTGAAATTGCTGGGTATGCCAATTTGTGATTTATTACTGCGGATGGTATGTTCTTTAAGTTTATTAATAGCAGTGATGAGTGGATTATAGCATAATCTCCATAAGAGTTGAGAGATAGTGTCTTCTTGATCTATTTTTTCTTTAATTGGGTGTTCTTTAATGTTTCTGAAGTAGATGATAACAGTGTTGTAACAATTTATGAAGCATTTGTTTATTATATTGATTAATTTTCTGGAGATTATTATTCTCTTCATTGTTGTGCACATCCGATTGAGATTGACTATACCATATACTTTACTTATATCTTGAAAAGCCATATTGTATGATTTTTATTACTCTTTAGCATCTTCAAAGGCTTGATTGATAATTTAATGGGTTCTTTGATGTGTATCTTGTTCAATTGTGTTCTGATGAGATGAATAATGACTCAATTAATTTCGTTTGATGATATTTTTGAAGAATTTTTTTATTGAAGGGAGTAATGTGTGATATTTATGTCATATTTACATTCCTTGAGTTTGGGTATTGGGTATATAGTACTTTGTTTCCATTTATATGATAACATTGAAATTATTAAATTGAAAAGCCGAGTTATTTATTCTAACACTCTTAAGTATTTGTAGTCTATAAAATCAAAATCTGTTTTGTTTTCTAGTACATTAATTATGTCTTTAAGTTTTTTTTTGTATTATGGTAATATAGTTGAGTTATATTACCTTTTTTAACTTTTGCTTCAGGCCAATATTCTTTGTTTTCAGATTATACTTTTGTACCTATAAGTGTAGTTCTTTTTTATCCAATTTTGAAATTTTTTTTTATTTTTTTTAAAATTTTTATTGATTTAGAGATGAATATTTTAAACTTTATTTTATTAACTAATTGGACAAATAATTGTAATACTTTTTTGAAATATATTAAGAATTAATCTTATTAGCACCTTTTTATTTATTTATATTGATTATTTATTTTAATATTGCATTTTTCAATATTAACTTATTAAATTGAAATTGTTTAATTTTTTTTTATATAAATATAAAAATATCTATTATTGCTAAAATTTATTTTATATTCTATAATTTTGTTTAAAAACAATAATAAATATCATAATAATTTAATATAATAGTTTGATTTTTCGAAATATTATGCTTTTTTATTTTATTTTAACTTTAATTTTTCCACTTATAATATTTGCTGGTTAATTTTAAAAAATCTATTTATAAAAAGTATTTTTCTAGTTATTTATAGTATGGAAAGTTCAAATCTGAAAAAATATTAATAATATTTAATTGGTTATATATAAATTTAATTAAAATTTATTGAAATATTATAAAAATTTAAAATATTATTCATAAGAACAAATGAATAAAAAATATATAATTTTTAAATAAATATTTGCTGTATAAAAAAAAACCTTTTAAGTTTATAAAAGAAGATAAAAAAAAACTCTTTCCACTAATCCTTCTTTTTTCAAAAAAAAATTTTTTTTTTGATAAATTTCTTGGAAAAAGTGAATCAGTTCGAACACACAAGAAAAAACAACATTTTCTTTAAATCAAACTATCAAGTACTTTTAACATATGTATAATAAGCTATCCAGAAACATCAAAAAAAGAGGTATACACTACTTTACTAATTTTTTTTTATTTCTTTTTCTTAAAAAATTTTTAGGAAAAAGAAAAAAAATTTATAAACTAATTCACAGTCATTAAAAGAGAACTAATATTAACTTTACACAGCTTATAGCCTGGTCAGTACAAGTTAATATCTTTCTTGATACTGTAAAGAATTCAAGAAGCAACTAAGTTTACTTGATATATCAAGTTGCTTCAGTTACTCAAAAGCCCAGAAGGATATCATAGCTTCCTAAAGACAAGATAGTCTAAATATACATATACATATAAATAGCATATCTATCACCTATTTTGTCTATAAATATAAATACATAAAACATAAACAAGCAAAACAAGTAAATACATAAAAATGATAATTAAAATAAAAACACACATATATATAACTTCTTATTCAAATAAGTTGATTGATACTGTACATACTATAAATATGACAGCAACTCTTAAAATTAGAATAATATTATCAATATAAATAAATAAATATTTCAAAGCAATAAACAAGATTTTTCTGTATTATCTGATAGAAATACATAAATAACAACAATCTTAGAAAGATTTATACATGATCTAAAAATAGATTATTATTAATTATAAATAAGCATTCATATAAATGATCAAAAAAAAAACTTTTCTCACTCCTAACAAAATTTGTAAAAATTTCTTTTTATGGTAACAACTCAAAATATATAAAAAAAAACCTAATGTTCTTAAAAAATCTCTACAACAAACATGTTTAGAAGGTTCCTAGAGTCAAAGACATAACTGTAAACTACATCAGCTAGAGAATCATCACCATAGTAAAAAAATCGCAAAACCACTCATGAAGATTAAACTGTCAAGCAAATTAAATCCATTCACCAGTATCAAGAAAAATAAAATAGCAATGAAGAAAAAAAAAAGTTGCAATCTCTTAAGACACATGGGACCCTACTCAAGACCAAAAAGAAAGTATGAAGCTCGAGAATATAGAATGTAACAATAGTACAACTCTGAAAAGAATATCATAGAAATCATTGATGCAGCAAAAAAGATAAATATAGAGTCAAGACCACTATCATTCATGACAGTAACATCAAAAATAATAACAGTAGCTAAGAAAGAGAAAGAAACCACAAACAATATTTAAAACTCATTAACAACAAGTTCAGCTATAAGAAAAAACAAAAGCCTAAAACCTCAGAGCAAGACAACCATATATTCAAAAATCCAATAACACAATATACCCAGACAAAGTTTTTATAGATTTGAAAGAGATGTTGGGAAACTCAATACATGAAAAATTGACTTTATTCATAGTAAGCTGAGGCATTTGTTAATCTTGAAGCATGTATGCACAGAGGAACCAACAGGCTCACAAATGGTTACAGTATTATTTAACAATTACTACAAGACTATATCAGTATGCAATATTAAGATCACTAATAATAAAACTATCAAATTTATAATAGTACCACAGATCAGCACACTTAAAAATAGAGCCTGATTCATTAGAATCTGAGGTATCCCTAACCATTTCACAAAAAGGGACATAGCCAGTTTATTTGTGGACAAAATAGTTATAGAGTATATTTTATTTCAACCAGCTGATATGGTTCAATCAAAAATCATATAATTGAATTTAACAAAAGTATTCAAAGAGTAGGTCACGCAGGTGCCTTTTACAAAGACAACTACTGTATAAGAGTATATCCAATAGTCAAGACTCAGATCACAAAGAAAAAAAAAATCAATACCATGTAACACTGACCAATCTTCTACAAGGGACATTAGCAAAAAAGTTGAAAGAAATTATTGAACAGATACATATCCAGACATATTACTTTCTCCTAAATCAACTTAAACAAAACAAATACTTTATTATTTTATATTTCAAAGACATATAGTATGAGATCTGAATAAGACAAGAAATACCTTACTGCAATTGGAAGACACAGAACTTATGTGGGTCACAAGATCAATTAAACTTTGCTATAGATATGAGACACAGGAACATGACTTCAATACATGCACTATAGTAAAGAAGGATTTAACACAAAGAGATAAAATTAATAGACTTGTCCAACCAAGACTTCTCCCTCTCCAAAGAAAAGGCTTCCAACTGATAAGAAAGGGTAAAAGGTCCAATATGGATTACATATCCAATACAAATCACATATATACCAGTTAGTGATCACAATGGATCAAATTGGATCAGATTTTAACTAGATTAGATCTGATTTGGTTTTTATAAATATGAATCAGATATGGATCCGATTTATTTCAAACTGATCTGATTTGATTCAAAACTATAATAGTTTGATCTTATCTGATTCGAATCTGAATTTGATTTGATTCGATCCAATTCGAATCCGAATTTGATTTGATTTGATCTGATCCAAATCTAAATCCAATTTAGATTCAATGCAAAAACAATTTGAAATCAATTTGATGTATTTTGAATTAGTTTTAAAGCATGTTCAACTATAACTGCTTTGATTTAACTAAATTAAATTAAATATGTTTAAATTAACCTGACTTTATTTTAATAAAAAAAATTTTAACTAATATATTTTCTTTCAGAAATATTTTTTGACTGTATCTCATTTTTACCATTACTATATTTGCCATTATCATTATCGCTATCTGCCCATTCCTTTCTTTTTTTCAATTTTCATAAATAGAATTGATAAGAATTAGTAATATAAACCAAACTTGGATTTTGTTAAATTGAATATACCTATATTATTTTCACTATATTTGTTATCATTATTGTTGCTATCTGACTGCCCTTTCTCTTTTCTCAATTCATCTATTTTAGCAAATAGAATTAACAAAGTAACATAAGTCAAACTCAGATTGTATTAAATTGAATGTACCTATATTATCTTCACTATATTCATTATCACGGTTGCTACCCACCCGCCCTTTCACTTTTCTTGATTCACCTATTTTAACAAATAGAATTAGTTAAGTAACATAAGTTGAACTTGGATTGTGTTAAATTGAATATACTGTAGATCTTATGTATTCATCTGACAAAAATGTGATTTTCTTCCATAAAGTCATATGTCAATTGCCAAAACGTGACTAATAAACTATAGATATTTTGATCTGAAGAACATCTTTTTTTATTTGCTTAAAAATGATTGTAAACTTGGATTTCTCGTCAAACATCGATTTTGACCTCCGGCCATGAAATACTAATGAAGATCTCTCTCCTGAGTCACATGACATAAGAAGAATTCTAACTCTATATTTCTCTGCTTTAGTTCTTATTCATTTGCTTAATTTAGGAGAAGAGGAATTGAGCAGGTTGACAGTACCTATATTGTCTTCATTATATTTATCATCATCGCTGTTGCTATCCATGCATCTTTTCACTTTTCTTGATTCATCTATTTTAGCAAATATAATTAGCTAAGTAATATAAGCCAAACTCAGATTGTGTTAAATTGAATGTACCTATATTGTTCTTGCTATATTTGTCATTATTGCTGTTGTTATCCACCCACCCTTTTCCTTTTTTCGATTCACCTATTTTTCTACTCAATTGCTTTTTCGATTCACATATTTTAAAGGATATAATTAATGAAGAAACAAAAGCTGATCTCGAATTGTGTTAAATATACATATGCACATACATGTATCCAGTTGAATAGACTCATTGATTCAGTCCTATATATTAAGTCTAAAAATTGATTTGTTAGTATAACTTTTTAAAAAAATTATTAACATGTGATTTTTTTTTTACTGATGTGTTTGATTAATTATATTAATTTATTTATGCTTGAGCCAACTTCCGTTATAAGAATTACAAATAATATTAGTTCATATCATATTCGATTGATAATTACAAATTAAAAAAAAAACATATACTCAATTCTTCATATTTCACTTTCAGATTTTTATTATTTGTGCTTATATTATCACTTATCTCAAGAATGGTATCTAGCTTTTTTAAATTTCTTCCCTTCTAATATCTGTGGCAGAAATAGCAAATATGAATTGTTTTCGAACACTATCGGTGTACATAACTTCTATCCTATTATTAATAAATTTGATTTTATAAATATGTTGATCAAAATTATAAAGAAATACAAGATATAATGATTATATCAAATTATTATCAGCTAAAAAAAATTAAAGTTATTTATTATTAAATTTAAATATTTAGGAAAAAACTGAACTCAGTATATGCAAAAGAAAAATAAGTATTTATCCATAATTAAGTAACAATAGAAAGTGAGAAATAGGAGCAAGAAATGAAAGGTTAAAAGAAAAAAAAGAAAAAAAGAAGATATATTTATAGATGTAATAATTATATATTATATATAATTGCTGTCTACTCATTATAATAATTACATATTACATTATGTCAATTCGATTTTAATTTTCTAGACAGTTCAATTTAAATGAAATTAAATAATTATATAACAATTTATATGGACTGGTACATATCTGATTTGAATTATATCGGATTTGATCTGAATCTGATTTGAATCCGATCAGATTTGATCCGAATCTGATTTGAATCTGATCAGATTTGATCTGAATCTGATTTTAATCTGATAATTTTGTAAATTTAAAATTCGATTTGATTCGAATCTGATTGGATTAAAAATTTTGAAATTTGATCTGATCCAATTTATATCTGATTCACGGATCAATCAAATTCAGATCAAAATTGTGAACACTAATGCCAGTATAGTAAGAGGTTCTTCTCAGCCACCTACACAGCTAGAAACATTGATTGAGGCTATTAGACAGCCTCAGATATATATAAATATCATTAAATATCAGGTGTATATGATGAACAAAAGAGTATCAGCACTAGAAGAAGATCTCCATATAAAGGCAAAAAAAATCAGAAATTATTAGTCACCTATCAAACAGGAACAACTGCCATTAAGATTAAACTTTAGAATTCCATTTTCCAAAGGAATGGACATTAAATAATAACAAGAACTAATTATAAAAAATCAATCATATGAAGTTCATAATTGAGACCACCATAAGAAAAATGATAAATTGTTTAGACTCACTTATTGAAACAACAGAATCAATAGAATAGACTTTCCAGTTCCTCCAAAATAATTATGATTAGGAAACAGGAAGAAAACATCACCATTAGTAGGTGAAAAGAAGAAAAATAATAATGAACAAAAATCTGTACAACCGAAAAATTGAAACAATTTACGTAAGAGAAATTACTATAGAGATAGACAAGATATTACTATTAGAATATTATCAAAAGAAAGGAATAGACATACTATAAATAATAGAGACCTGTTTACCCGTGAATCAAAGATTGTGAAATAAAGAGAGGAGATATCAAATATAGTCAATAAAACCAAATCAACAGAAATACGAGACAGGAGTGAGTATGTTAGTGGAAAAGAAATGGTCAACACATATTTTCAATAAGAAGAATGTATCAACTAGGGCCTTTTGACAGATATGCCTTCAAAGAAAAAATCCAGTACAGGATATTGACAGTGTATATTACAGCAAGCGAATTAAAAAAGCTAGACAAAGCAAAGCTACATCAATGGATCAAAACAAAAATCAGTAAAGAGAAAAGTAAAAATATGTACATTATAGTAATGGGTACCTTCAATGAGGTGACAGATAAGCGGTTAAACTATATAGCAGGAAATATCAGAGGAATTAAACCAAGACAGATTATAGACATACTGCCAGCATATGACTTTATAAACACATATAGATAAGTTCATCCAACTACAAAAGATTACATATATAATAGACCAAAACCAGGATGTGGAAGTAGATTGGATTATATCTGGATCTTTAGTCCCATACTCCTCCACATTATTAATGCAGAATGTATAGTAGTAGAAACTATTATAAAAAGTGATCACAAGATAGTATTATAGGTCATGTGGGTAACACAATTTATGTGTAATGGTCTATAATCCAAAAACTCAAAAGTCTGGCATGAAAGATTGAGTATCACAAGGTAAGAAACTATAGATAAGGCTCAAGTACTGATAAAGGAACTATGTATATCTGAAAAAGTATGGAAAGTTTAGCAAAGCTTAGGGTTAGTGTAGCTGATTATAAAGTAGATAGCCCATTTTTAGTTAGAAAAGTATAAATAGCTTACCAATGTATGCCGAAAAGGCAGAGTTGAATATGTTAGGAAAAACAGCCCTCATTGAGAATAGAGATAAGAGTTATTGATATCATAAAGAAATAGAATGCAATAAAGAGATACTTACCTTCAGCCAAGTCAATCACCATGCCTCTGCCTTCCCTAAGTGTTCTTTATAGGAGGTGTTCTTTTCTTTGTAAGTATTTGTGAGACATCTGAGTTTGCAAGGTGCTACAGATTAGCAACAGACTCACTGGATTAGCTCACAACAATAGTAATAACTAGATCAATGTATTACACATATTATGGTTCAAGTTAGTAAACAGGAAAAATAGCAAACAAAATAAGATAGACTTTAGCAACTTTATCTCTAAACTGTGAGTCAAGTTTACAGCACAGATGAAGGAGAAGGTAGAAGAAGTCCTGAAATTCAATAGAGAGATAGTATAAGAAATTTGACAGCAATTCAAAGTATCGATAACAATAGCCGTGAAAGACTCCTTAAAGAAAAGAAGATACAAAAAGAATATAGAAACTATACACAAATCAAAATATAAAAAACTTATGGGGAAACAAATAAAGATAGATATAATTTATAGAAGATATCAGACATGGCTCACAAATTTGAATTTAAGGTTCCAAGCAATAGGGATACAAGTTGAGAAAAATACAAGTGAAATAAACACATTTATATTCTACTTAACAGAACCACACCTGTTTTGGGAAGATACAGTACATATTCAAGAAAAACTACATAGCTGGTTGCTTAAAATCAAGGAGATCTAAGAGGTAAAGAATAAAATTACAAGAATTAAAATTGAACAAGAAAAAGGAAAAAGAATTAAGAAACACATCAAATAGAGATACAAGAACCTAAAGAAATACCCCCAAAAAATAATCAACAATATCCTGAACTAATCCACAAGAGTCATCAATATCTAGAGAATGATTGAGTACAATGAAGGGAATGAAGTTAGGATTTTAACTGACTTATAGAAGATTAGAATAAAAAAAAAGAACACTTCCAAGACTGGATCAAATCAAGATGCACTTTAAATATAGAAGTGGTTCAATAAGACAACACATGCAATCATCATATCAAAAATAAGAGTTATGATCTGGAACAAAAAGAATTCCAGTATATCAGGTCCATCAGAGATTTCATATTTGGGGCTAAAGAACCTAGAGAAATATGGGCTCAATATTCTAAAGATATTATTCAACAAAATATTGGATATAGGTGAAGTCCTAGAGAACTGGAGGAAAGGGAATGTATATCCAATTCCCAAACCAAAAGATTGGATGGATGATATCAACATTATATGGTCTATTACTTTACTGGAAATGACAAGAAAGGTATTAATAAGCTTTATAACAACACAATTAATAGAAATATATATGAGATACAAAATTTTCATGAAAATAACTGGGCGGGCCTACCAGGAGGCAACACACAGGAGCCAATACATATCCTAAATAACATAATAAAGAAGGTCAGAAAATTTAAAAAAGAGGTGTGGATTTCAATCAGAATATTAGCAAAGTGTATAACTCTATTAATAGAAACATGATGATCTAAGCTCTTAGAAGAATCCGCATATCAGAAAAGATAGTTAAAATAATGAACAACACAATAAAGAATAGAAATAATAGAGTAATCACAGCACATAATTTTATAGAAGAGTATCTTATAAAAAATAGAATAGACCATAGAGACACCATCTCTCTCCTTTTATGAAAAATTTTTTACGATTCCTGTTGCAAAAAATCATAAACAAACATATAGAATATACAATAAAAACAAAGATCCTTCTTGATCTTACCCTCAAACCTGGAAGAGATAACCAGTAAGAGAGTAAAATAAGTCAAGATCATAGCAACAGCCTATATGAATAATACCACATGGTTTGTGAACAGCCAAGAGGGTATACAGACAAACTATAACAAAGTAGCAGAATTTTTTAAGATAAATAATATTCAAGTTAACAGTAAGAAAGCATTAATGATGATATGAAGATAAGCAAGAAGTCAAGAGAGGAGAGTATCAAATCAAATAAAATACAGATTTCCCCCTGCAGTGTCACAAAACAAGAAGAATTCTAGAGATATGGATATTAGAAGATGTGAAGAAGATCTGTTAAAAGAACATCTTCAAATAAAAGATAGAAACTACAATGAGAACATTAGTATAGAAGAAGATCACAGGCAAACAAATGAGATATATAATTAATCATGCTCTCTTTCTGCCAATAGAATATTTGTTAAATGACCTAGTCCTATCAGAAAAGAAATATAAAAAAATAAGCAGTAAAATCAACAAAATCTTCAAATACAAAGCTAAACTATCAGTAATAATATTTAATTGTATTATACATATGGATTTTGGATATAAAATATTTAATCTATAGGATAGACAAATTCTCATATATGGAAAAAATCAATACAATAGAATCAATAGTTACAACCTTAGCAAAATCACTATATAAATTAGAATTCAACATATTCAGAATGAATACTCAATCATCTCTTTCCCATTCACCTGTGGCGCAGTAGAATTGGAAAAAGCAAACAACATGAGCAGAACAACTAGGAGTGCAAACTTCAACTTTAGGCCTAACTACAATGAAAATAGTATGTCCAAGGGTAAGGCCGACCCTATCAGAAAAGAAACTTCACCAA
>CAJVPT010001745.1:0-20046 GCA_910592055.1 Acaulospora colombiana | reverse complement strand
TCTTTATATATATAATTAATATTAATTATTTGATGATTGAAGTGCCCAAAGTAATCAGACCTGTGGATCAATAGGATGATGGTTCTTTTAGGTTTTTCCATGATACTGTTAATCATCACTTTTTTGTTTATTGCAAGGTATGTTTGTCTATTCAAAGTTCTTTGTTTGATCATCAGAGCTTGCTTTCTATAAGTAATTGCTTGAGTGATAACTTTGTGTTCTTGGATGATTTTTTGGATATAGTCTAGCCAATTCTGTAAGAAGTTGTGTGGGTACTCCATCTTGAGCTTAACCAAGTATTGTTGAATATCTGAAAACTGTTCCTGGAGTTGTTTTGATAGTGTGTGAGATGACTTATTTGCTTTCTGAATGGCTTTTAGTCTGTGCTAGAATATCTGCATCTGCATCAGTGGATCTTTGATTATGTTTTTTTCACTAAGTATTCTTTTCCTCCTATATTGTTTCTTTTTTGAAATATGGAGCTTAGTTGTTTTAAGAATGTGACTGCATATAACATTCCTATTAATTTTGATTTTATACTTTAATTGCTTAAGGCTCTGTTGACTTCCAGTGAAAATTTTTTCCATTGTTTATTGTTTGCTAGCTGCCAATTGTATCTATGGTTTAGCTAATAGTAAGAGATCTTCTTGTATAAATTCAGTTACCATGTTTCTATTTTGATGATAGTAGATTTGTGGTCATTAGAGATCAATGGATCCAGATCTTCTCCAATATAGGCTTTCTTACTTTGTTATGATGGAAGTATATTTATCCAAATTTTGTCAATCCTACATTGCTATTGTTCTGGCTTCAGATATATTCTCTTTTACTTGAATTGTGAAGCCTATATGTATCCTCTAGATTGTAATCTATTAGTATTTCTATTTGAGGACTTGTTAATTTGTTAGATATACTTTGTTTATACCCATTGTTTTTATCTAAAGCTGGGTTGGGGACTCTATTAAGATCTTCTAAAATCAGAAGATACCAATTTTTTTTGAAGTGTTTTTTATATCCATTGTTTTAGTTTATTGAGAGTGTTTTGCTATTCTTTGTCTTTCTTATCTACATGGAAGTAAATACCTATAATCCTAAGTTTCTATTTTTTAGGAAATACAAGGTCTGTATGTATTAATCTTCTCTTTCAGGTACTATATTTGTAGATATGATTTGCTATTTCTTTTTTGATTATTAGGTTTAGACCTTATCCAATCATTTGTTCATTATTATATGATCAGATTATATAATAGGATAGGTGTTTCCAGTATTTTGATTGTTGGTATATACTATTGGTCTCAATTATTACAATAATATTTCAATTCTTTGTTGTATACCAGTTGAACCAGATCTCTCTTTTGTATTTGTTTGTTAGGCCTTGAATGTTAATAGTTGTAATTTGTCATGTCAGATGTTGATTGTCTTTCTCAGTATGTATAGTTATATTATCATTGTTGAAGTTATCTTCCAGTATATGGTTATTTGAATAGAAAATAGGATTTGATAGGTTTTGTCTTTGCGTGTTCTTAAATGTCTTACTATATTGTGTATTACCAGATTGTATGCTATATTTTTCAAGATAAGTAATTCTGGTATATTATTCATTGATTATTTTTTGAGTGGAAGGAGAATATACTAGAGATTAGTTTTAAAATTGCATTGAGTGCCTTATATATGTTTTGATCTATTCTACTTATAGATTTGTGAATCTGTTGTTATTGGACTCGAATGTTAGAGTGTTATTTTGTATTTGATTGAGGAGTGGGAGTCTCATTATGGTTTAATGGATCTTCTTCTTTATTTTCTGTTTTCATGGTGTTTAGGAAAGTTATCTTCTGGGACTTTTAAGTTGTATACTCTCTCATTCAGGTCACTGATGTTTTCTTTTATTTCTTTAATCTCATTCTTGATTTCTTTGAGAATGTTCAAGATATCAATAAGTGTTGGATTACTTTCTTCAGTCTTTTTTAGTTGACATTGATCAGCTTTGATAGCTGCTGTATAGAATCCAGGCTTGATTGGGTGATGTTGTGTAGTTTTAATTTAATTTTTGATTGGGGTAGTGTGCACAGGTCTGAATTGGTTTATAGTTTTTCAAACTTGTTCACTTGTTTCTTATTGTATTCCTTACATTGTATTCTTCTTTCTTTGATTGGGCAGCTATTGAGTAAATACTTTAGACTGTTACATATTATACATAGTTTGATATCGATGAGTTGCCAGGTACAGTTGAAGTCTCTCAGTTGGAATTCTTGTGAGATGGCTGTTTCTAGTTTTTTCTGATTACTGAAACTAATAACTATGAATTTCTTTCTTTGATATGACATTCTTCTTGATATATAGCAAATCTTGATCTTGATTTGTTTATATATTCTCCTAAAATTGAAAGCGGTAGTGTTGGGTAGGTGATTGGTGAGTTTTGCTATAGTTTGTCTATATATTTTTATTTGATCTATATTGTATTGTATATCAAAAACTCTTACTGAGTCAGCTTTGAGATGCATGTTCTATTTTTCTATTAGTGCATCTTTGTCTCTTTTTTTGTATATGTAATTATTGCAGTTTGTCACATTTACTATATTTACATAGTGATATTACTAATTGCTCTATATTTTGTAAAGGATTGTTGCACTTCTATGAGTTTGGTATCCAAGGGAATGTCCCATACTCTGATACTGTTTTCCTGTTTTAGGATTGGATTTGTATATTCCATGAGGGCTATATGTTTGTTATTTGTATTGGGTAATAGATTATTGCAGATCTCGATTGTTTTTTGTTTGTTACTTAACATGGCAATAATGTGTTCTGTCTCTTTTTTTTTCTCTCTTCAAATTGTCATAAGTCCTTCTGACAAATTCAAGACTTTAATAAGTAAGGTTATTTTCTGAACTGTGGTTTTGCCTGACAAATCTGTAGTGAGGATGTCAATTTTGATACTCTCTCTATTATAATGAATGGTTTTATCAAAGGGAAAGGGGTCTTGATTTGGTGATTCAGATATCTTCCTTCTGTTTTCCCTTGACATCGACATGTTGACAGCTTGAGGTTGATACTAGTTGGTTTTGTTCTATTTCTATTTTCATATTTTGGTTATCTATATATGCTTCTCTCCGTATCTCTCTAGTTGGTCCTGGAGGAAACACTTCTTGTGTTTTCATATTTGACATCATTGTATCTTTAGTAGCCATGATGTTTTCTTTGACTTTTTCACTCCAATCAGTGTTCTAGTTAGTTTTAGGAAAGGATTTGGATGTTGTAGTCTGTGCTGTTGGGTCTTGTGACATGTGTTTGCTGTTAAAATCTTCGAAATGAAGTTTTTCTTGACTGTTTCTTTGGGTTTTCTTTTGTTTATAATATTTTTCTTTGCTACTTATATTGTTGTTTCTTTACATAACTTGTTTACATTATCTCTTATAAGGATATTCTTATTATTGTTTGACCTTCATTGAGCCATTTTGCTTTAAAGTTACTGTTAAAATGACATCTCTCTGTTTACTTTTTCTTTTCCTTTAAAAATTACTATAAAAGGAAATTTTTTAGAAAAAAGAATCTGTGAGAAAGAGTTTTTTTTTTTTTTTGCTAGTCCCTGAATATTTATCAAATTTTAATACTGAATTTATAACTTTTGCTAAATTTTTTGTCATACTATACAATTTTTTTTGTTGAATTTTTTATCGCAGTATCAATTTTTTTATCAATTTTTTTATTATGTATTAATTTTTTTGTTGAATTTTTTGTTGTAATATGTAAAAAAAAATTTTTTGCCACTATATGCAAATTTTTTTTGTCAAAATATTGTTAAATTTTATGTTGAATTTTGTGCTGAATTTTTTTACTAAATTTTGTACTAAATTTTTTTGCTACAATATTCTAAAATTTTTTTTTCTAAGTTTTTATCGATATTTTTAATGCTAAGTGATAGCAATTGAAAATGATTCATCAATGTTTTATTATATATTTATCAAATTTGGCAATAATTTAATTGCCGAATGACATAATTTTGACTAGTGTTAGTTCTATATAGTTATGCAAATCACTTGTATCACCTTTTCACCTTGCTAAACAATCAAAATAAACTAATTATTTAACGTTTTATAAAAAAAAAAATAAGAATTTATGAAAAAATTAAAATTAAAATTTGAAAATATATTTATGAAATAATTATCACAATTACCAGGCACCAATCCAATCAAAAATATGTAGAAATAAGTTAAATCCTAAATAAACAAGAATAAAAAACTAAATATAACAAGTCTAATTAGAAGAAATAATTATTGTGAGGTAAAATAAGATTGGATAATTTATAAAGATTATGCTTAAACATGTATTGATCTGCAAGCAGTGATGTTAGTAATTGGAAGAATATTCATTTGAACACTAATGGAACAAAAAATCCCTTCCCAAGTTGCACTTAGAGTTATTTAAACAGAGATGAGCAAGTTAATTAGAGAATTAATTTTAGCAATGTATAGATATGCGCAATTTACAAAATGTTTAAAAAAGCATATGTAGCTAACCTGACAAATGATTTTTTTTTTTAAAAAAAAATGGATAAAATGCCAAAAATGCGTAAAAGAAGTTATAAAAAATGTTTTTTTTAGGCAGTAATATCAAAATTTGATAATTTTCAGTCTTATAAAAATAGCCCTAGTGCCGTGCTACCGTCTGTACAATATAATAGAAAAATTATGACTAAAATTTATGCAAGAAATGAATTCCAACTCTTATAAGTTATCATAATTATTTCAAAATTTTGTCTATACCGAATCAAGATGATTCCTTTTTGCACTTCTAATATAGACCATATAATTTGGATTTTATAATAGTTTATACATTTGGGATTTTGGTTATTATATAATACTATTATAATCAAATAGTTTTTTGGGCAAATATTTACCATACCAATAATATTATTGCCATTAAGTTACGTATCTGATAGCGACTCTGATTTTTTCATATAGAATTTCCGTCTGTGACGTGTTCTGAGCACTTACTTAGTTTCGACCTGTGCTTGTGTCTCTAATTTATACCCATAGTATTCTTCATCGATTTTTTGTCTGTCGTTTTGAATCCGAGCGAGAATAAAAGAACCGACTGAGATTAGGTCACAGGAGGATTATTATCTTATTATCGCGAGAATTGGGCATATTGGCTAAATTGATGAGGTAATGTAATTGTCTAACCCATTTAGGGTTAAACAGTTTTTCGGCTCATAGAATCTCTTACACTTCTCCCGTGCATTGAGAAACCTTTCTTCTGTTGCCGACATTTGATTGCAAATATTTTAACGATTTGAAAAGGCTGTATTCTCACAATTTGTCAGCAAAGTGAACACGACTGTGTAATTACCACAAAGCTAGATGCATTAGCATGGAAGTACTTTCACAAGTGGCGCACTCATTCCCATAATATTCTTCGTTTTTTTTTGTATATTCGAATACTGATACCTAACCTATTCTTTAAGGCATAACATCTGATCTTATATGGGCAACTATTTTGAAGGCGGAGAGAGATTTTTCGGATCCTATAATTGTGATCCTACAGTAGAATATTTCTATTATGTTATTTAAAAATAGGGACCGAAAAAATCAGATTTAGTTTTTCGGTCGCCTTCAAAAATAATTGTCCATATATCTTCGCAATACACCGTCTTAAAATGTTCTTATTAAATAGTTTGGTTTTTTTTTTTTTTAACTACGTAATTTCCCGAAGTTCTTCTCACACACTATATGACACTGGTACGCCCCCCGCAATATTTACTATACTGTAATTCTAATTTATGCCATTAGGTATGCTTTCTAGAGCAATGTGATTCGAAAGATTTTTCTGCCTCGGGGCGAGTATTTCATCTGTGGTGTGAATTGAACTTCTTTCTTGTTCGTCTTGGTAAATAAGAGACTCGGGAGGTCTGTAATAGCAACAAGGAAGGAAGAGTGTTGCATGACGCATGGTACCGAATAACAGGAACAGGATTGTACCACTAAAAGTGTAAAGACATTAGAATTTTGTAAGGGTTAGTTAACAGCATTTGTGTTACGTATGCATTATTGTAAGGAGGAGATTGTTTCTATAGAGGAATATCTATTAATAAATGACTACGAAATATAGATGGTAAAACTGGCAATAAATCTTATTACAGTCCGAATTCAATAATCAAGAATTTTACTTCTTTCTTCGAGTAAGAAAAAAAAAAATTTTTTTAAACGCATAAATTTGGCATGAATAACATCTAGACAGTCATACCTTAAGGCCGAAGTAAAGTCGTGAATATAAAATGCATCATCTGTCCACGATATTATTTTCCTGCCAGTTTTCTTGGGTATTAAAAAATTCGACAGTAGGTACACGAACATCAATATAACTAAAAGATTTATGTAGATAGTCACACGAACAGAGTGACCTAGGTTAATGGCAGTGCGACGGTTAGGTTGACTCTTAAAGGTGTACCAACGACTATATAGTACGTAGGCTGATTGACCTGGATATCAATGAATTAAACGACATTAGATGATGGTTGCATAAATATTGCATGACAGAACTAGAGCAACTTGTGGTATCTAAACTTACCACCAAAGAAAAAATTAATCAACATCAACGCGCAAACCAATACTATATAAGCATAGTAAACGTACCACTTGTTTTCCAAATCCTCGTATTTACAGTATAACCATGTTTCCGTTACATCCCATTGTTTCTCCTTCATCGTTAGCAATATCACCATTATGCAATACCCTATCGTCCACCCCCAAACTCCCACAGAAAACCATTTCAATGTATTTTTCTCGATCCTTAAATTTGCTTTAAGCACCATATTCCATAAATAATAAGAGAGCACCGTTGAGAACATTAATTGTGGGTAGGAAAAAAATAAACCGAATATATATTGGATGGTGCAAAGAGAGGAGGTGAAAGTTTCTGTTTGAAGTTTTTCGCCATAAATCAGAAGAGAAGGAATAGAAAAGAGCGAGCTTCCAAAAACCGAAACACAAGTTTGGAAAATAGTCCATTTAGTGACGAAAGGTTGTGATCGAAGAAGTATTATCATTAGACATATGCTGAATATTATGCTTAGAAATTGAATGCCGAGGTAAAGTGTCTGTAATGGAGAGTAGGTTGGAGGCATGGATGTATGCTACAACTAATGATAAATATAAAGGAAGGAGTGATTCTATAAAAGATGCAAAATATACTGATTATAGGGAATTTATGTGTTACAGATGGATTTTGACTTTGTGGATTACACGCTCAACTTTTTAACTCGTCATTACTGTGTGCATTTTGCGTTATATTTCGATTTTTGAAAAATTTGAGATGAATTTGTGCATCCTATCATTTCGAGTCGGGTATTATGTGTTTTGCGCAAAGCTAAGCATACCTCCGTATCGGGAAAATGCTGCATGTATGGTACGTATATGAAATGGTATCGTAAGATTATCGCAATTGGCTTTGCATTAAAAAAAAAAAAAAAAGTCAAAGTATTTACCGTGCCACGGGACGTGGTCTCCCCTCTTACGTTATTTCCGAAGTTATTGTGGCTTAATATATTATCGACTGAGAACCTATGATATTTTAATTTTCCACACGATCGAAATCCAAAATAAGGTGATATGCAGGCCACATGCACATAATTGGGAATTTAAAAGAGTTAATTATAATTAATGACACTGCATTAGGACGATCTTAATAAAAACAAAAGATTATCTCGATACGCACAAGCACTATATTTTATTTTACCAAATATGGCATATTTCTGTAGAGTTTCATTATTAATACCGCAGTAACAGTCTCTAGCTAGACTCTTTTCGTGGTTTTTGTTCTTATTAGTCCAGAATTTGATCCTTTTTATATGTTTTAATGGACTAACGTCAGGTTATTGCGGTGGCCATTCTACGAAAGCTATTTCGAGCCTAGATTTGAGTTCTTTCATAATCTCACGATTATAAATCTCTTGTAGCATTTCCTTTTGGTAATAAATATTCTAGTAATAAGAAGAGGCGACGAACAAAGCGACGCATTTATGCATCCTCATACTAATGTCGATTTATGCTCTCTCTCGACAATTGCTTGCGCGTAACTTTGATCGTAAAATTCACCTTATGACTCCAAATTATTTGATTTGGCAATAATCGAAAGCTCGTTTGCCCGTTGAAATCTTCAAAATCTCTTCGATCCAATTATTTCGCATTCCAAACCAAAATCGTCTTATATTAATGGTTTTACTTATTTCTGATTATGGTTTTATAATGAGAAACCTTTTTAAAAAAAAAAAAAATGCACGGGGACATTGAATTGAGTGCCAAGACGTTCTTGGTAATCTACCTTAGAGTAGCTAGTATATTCGGATTCCACGGCCAATGCAGTTTTACCTTCGTCAATTTGACCCCCTTTTTTAAACACCTTGTCGTGTGACGTTCTTTACTAGTCATTTTCGATAAGAATTTCCGTACTGTTTAAACAAAGGAAGATATTTAATCAATGAAAATAATTACTGTATGTAAGTACGTAAATAACACCAAACACTATGATGATTTTCGAGTGTCGCTATCCTCCTAATGCAGTGTCACTCGCCTGTGGTATATTTTACGTGTGTTTGCACATTAAGCTAAAATGACAACCTTACTTTGGGAACGATGATAGAACCGATTGATCAGCCATTCTTAATAAAATATTGCTGTACTTTCGGAATTTTATACCTACTATATTCAGCATTGTGCATAACACCGGTGTCATTCTTGCATCGATAAATTTCCCTGCAATAAAATGGCTTTATGATTTTAATTTATTACATTTAATTTGGCATAATTTTTCCCATTAACAATTACATTACTCACGGACCAATCGATGAGACAGACAATCGCCATTGCGGCTCAACTAATGACCCGGAATCACCATTAAAAATTTGATACGCTCACGACATGCTAAACGACTTGGCGAAGGACAATCATTTTCATTGATCTATGACCATGGATTTCCTCACTAATTCATAATAAGCATAGCGACTTTTCACAGTCACCCATTGTCTTATTTGTGGCGCGTATGCTGACTTAGGCGGCGCATTAATTAGGGTCTTGTTCGCGATTTACGGCATCGCATCGATATCGTCTCTCACAATTGAATGTGTCTAATCGGGTTTCCACGTCGAGAAATCGTTACCTTTCGTATTACTAGCTCAATGAAACGGAAACGAGCTCGAACTCATAATTTTTGGTGTCATTGCCATATTTCCTTCGTAAAATTGATAAATTATGCGAATGACAAATCTTCTGACGTCAGCACTTGCTAAATTGATCATATGACGATGGGATTTTTTATAACCGCCAGAAAATAGTGACCCAAAACTAGCATATACCGTCGTTTTTGGAAATGATTATGTATTCATATTTACGTACAGTATATTTTAATGTATCGTACGAATAATAATTTTCATTATTTTTCATTAATTACTTTATCATCTTAAACGTGTTATACGTTCGGAACAGAGATTTCTCAAATTTGAACTGCAAAGAATTATATTGACGTGTCTCCGTGACAAGTTTTATGGTTGACTTCCTTTTGTCTTTTTGACACCATAACTGGCAAGGTGCGCTTGCTGATTTTCGCGCGGCTTATGCAGATAATATATGACAAGTCGATCTACTGTACAATATGTAATGCTGCAGTATGTAAACTCATGCATTTTAGAATTTTTTTTTTTTTTTTTTTTTTTTTGCATTTCTAATAAAAGGGATACTTGAAACGTGTTCTATAAAAAAAAAAAAACAAACAAATAAACATAAAAATAAATAAATAAATAAATAAATAAAGTAAAATAAAAATAAAAAAAATACAAATTACAAAATTAAAATAGATTTGCAATATTTTTGTTCCAATTAATAATTCAACATATTAGTGCAAAGGCTTTTGTTGCATACTGTGTGTTCGCATATTAAATGCAAACAATAATCATGGTGATTAAAATAATTTAGTACCCTTAGAGCACTCATGCACTATTGTCCTTAATATTTTTGAGCTATCTTATTAAAGTAAAAATATATTAATTACGTTTATTCTCTTAGAGATGATACTGTATGCAGTAAATATACAATATAGGAATTTGTATATGGGTAATTATTTTTGAATATGATAAAATATTGTTTAAAAATTTTCTAGTAACCTTTTTTATTTAAAATGATTTAGGTTATTTTTTTTATTCTGAATTTAAAATACTTATAATTCCATCAATACATAATTAAATTTAATAAAAAATATTTATTTTAAAATTTATGTCATAAGTTATCATTTAAAAAAAAATTGTTTAAATCTAATCACTGGATAATAAGAGAATAGTATAAATAAATTAGACTCCATTTTTAGAATTTGATTATTTTTGCAAGTTTAATTTTTTTTAAAAAATTAAAATACTTATATATCTATTAATAATTATATTTAATATAGAAATATTTGTTTTAAAGCTTATGTTGTAAGTTATTATTTAAAAAAAAATATTGCTTAAATCTGATCCCTCTATAATGAAAAAATAGTATAAATATATTAGACTTAATTTTTAAAATTTGACTATTTTCATAAGTTTAATTTTTTTAAAAAAATTAAAACACTTATATCTCTGTCAATATATAATTATATTAATATAAAAGTATTTGTTTTAAAATTTACATCATAAGCTATCATTTAAAAAAAAATTGTTTAAATATGATTACATAATAATAAAAAATAGTATAAATATATTAAATTCTATTTTTAAAATTTGAAAATTTCTATGAATTTGATTTTTTTTAAAAAAAATTAAGATATATATTTATTTATCAATATAAATCATATTTACTCAAAAAATATTTATATAAAACTTATATCATGGGCTATTATATAAAATAAGTATCTTTAAATATGATTACTAGTTAATGAGAAAATAATATAAAAAAACTTACTTCTTTATTAAATTCTCATAATTCTTAATCTCTACCTTTTAATTTATATTATTAATCCCAAAAAAGTCATATTATATCTATTGTACATAATACTGCTTTATACAGTTGCTTCCAAAAGTTTGAGTTCATTTACTATGTTTTTATTATAAATTTCAACTTTAACAATTTTTAAATCATTAACTATACAGTTAAAAATTATAAAATTTATATGTATTATGTCTTAATACTTATTCTATTTCTTATATTTTTTTTAAAAAATTTTTATTAATATATTCAAAAGATTTATTATTGTTAAATATCTTTTTTTTAATTAATTATTATATGATTTATAATAACAGCCAATCGAAACTCTTCAAAGGTAAAAATTTGATAAAGAACGAAATTTTTTAACAATAATAAAACTTTAAAAATTACATATCAAAAATTTTTGAAAAAAAATAAAACTAATATTAAAATAGAATATATATAAATTTTATAATTTTTGATTGTATAATTAAAGATTTAAAAATTGTCAAAGTTAAAATTTATAATAAAAACAGAGTAAGTGAACTCAAACTTTTGGAAGCAACTGTAATTATCTGACAATTAACTAAAACAAATATATGATTACTTTTTAAATAATTCTTATATTGAAAAATTATTATTTCCTAATTCTTACAATATAATAAAATCTACTCAAATTATCAAAAATATTAAAACAATGCATAATTCAATTTTTAAAAATACAAATCTAGCATTTTATCATCAATTAATAATTTATATAATAGAATAGAATTTAAAAACCTTGATATTAATTTTAGCAGTAAACAATTTTCTACTGCTCTTAAAAAAGCAAAAAATCAAACTTTTAATTTAAATGAATATCAAAGATATATTAATATTTCTAAATCTAAAATTAATAAAAAAATATTTGAGCTTATTATTAATTTAATTTTACAAAATTCAAGATTATTATCTTTTTTTTGTAATCTTATTAAACTTTCTTTTCTTTAAAAAATACAAATTTTAATGCTACTTCAATTTATTATTTGAAAAAACACAAAAAAAAATAATTTTTTAGTGAATTAAAATCACAAAATCCTAACTTAAAATCAAGTCTCAGTAAATTTTATAAACTTTGTCTAAAAATTTTTAAAAAGTATAAAAAAAAACCAATATATATCCAATTTGTATTGAAGGAGAAAAAATAACAAAAAAATTGTAAAAAATTGATTCAAATAATACTTTATAATTAATTATTTAGAAAATAAAATTGATTTATATAATAAATATCTTTATTTTAAAATTAAATAATAAAAATTATATAAAAACTTGCTTGAATTAATAACTACTACATCTTGTGTTATAGTTATAAATTTTAAAGAAAATTTAAAAATTGGAGATGATTCGATTGAAACTGGAAAAGATTTTTATGAAAAAACACAAATTTTTCTTTTAGGATTTATTATTTTTTATAAAAGTAACAATAATATATCTCAAACACAATGTTTTAATTTTTATTTCAAAAATTTAAGCCATAATTTATTATTTGTAACTGATTATATTAAAAAACTTCTTGCAAAACCTTTTATATTACAATTTAATGAAATATATTTTTGGTTAGATTGTAGATCACATTTTTATTTAGCAGAATTAATGCATTTTATTTTTAATTATTGTCTTCAATTTATGGCAAAAAAATTTTATTGAATTATTTTGTTGAATATCATGGAAAAAATATTGTTGATAGCTATTTTGATATATTATTAAAATGATTTATTTAAGGAAAAACAATCCAAAATATTCATATTATTGAAGAATTAATTATTTATTTTCAAAAATAAGATACAATCTTAAAATAATTACTTATTTGAAATTTATTTACATATCAAATCAAAAACTATTATTAATAAATTAATAATAAATGATTTTCATTTATATTTATTATTTGCAAAACTTATAATAAACTATATGTTTTAACTCTTAATATACTTAATATTAAAGATTATAAGAAAAAAAAATTTTGAAATTAAAAAAAAATAAAAAATACAAGAAAAATCAAATATACTATATCTAAGTAAAAATCAAATAATATTCTAATAATAATGGATAATTGAAATAAATAAAGATTACTTACTTAAATAAAAAATACCAATAATTATCCAATTCCTATAGAAATGTAAAATTATAATTTTAACTATATACTATATATGCTTGAAATTAAAATATATTTTATATAATAATTTTTTTAATATTTAATAAAATTTAACAAATAATATATTATTAAAATATCAATTTCACAAAAAATTTAATAATATTAAAATTGGTAAATTTTAATTATCAATTTTTAAAAAATAATGATAAGAATTTTAATTTTTTAAATTTTATTTTTAATAATAATTTTTTAAAATTAATAATTTTATCAATTTAAGGTAAAATTAAGCCAAAATATAGGGATTTTCTTAAGGCTTTAATTTTTAGATATCAATGAAAAAAAATTTTTTGAATTTCAATTACTAGTTGTTGAAAATTTTAAAATTTTAATTTCAAGTATATATAGTATATAAATCAAAATATAAGGTAAAATCCAAAGTATAGGTAATAGCTATATATGACTTTGGATCCAGCTATTTTTCTCCCATGCAAGTTCTACCTTTTATTCTTTATTTTTTTATTATTTTTTTAAACTAAAATTGTATTAAATAAAATAATAAAAATATTATTTTTGGGGATATAATCTTGAACCCTAAAAATTTTTGGTTCACTTTCATATTGATACTGTATTTCTAATGTTGCGGAGTAAAAGGTGAGTTTTGTGCCAACCTGATGCAATTAGCGTAACCCGCGTAAAAACAAGCCACACAAGCACGCACACAAATGTGTGTGTCGAGAGGTTATATGATTTGTACGAGTTTTTAATAATACATTGTTTCTCTTTATCCAAAAAAAATCATGCATATTCATTATTAATTGGTGTTTCCCCAGCAGTTCTGCGCAATCACTTATTGTCTTATTTTTGTGGCAACCATTTCACATGTCACCTTACAAATTTAACAATAAATGTGACAAATATTATTTAATAATTTTATTAGATTGATCATTACAATATTTTGATACAAATCATTTAATCTTATTTTTAATGAAAATGGTATACGAAGATTAAATACGCATACTGAATCAGAATAATAATGTGATTAGAGTATAAGACGGATTATATGGATGACAAATATTATTAAATTTATAATTTTTTATTTGTGCATACTGTATATAAAAATTTTTAACGTCCAATTTTACAATAAAACCAAAAGAAGCGCATCACTTTTATTTGAAGAGCGTCGTTTCGATGGCAAAAAAGTTGATCGCAAAAATTTTAATAAAATCTTCAGGCAAATAACTGGTAAGCAAGCATTTTCCGACTCTTTCCATTGCCGTACGACGCCGAAAATAATTCATATGAGAAAGAGCTTACTGACAAAAGCACCTATTTTTCTTAACGATGGACCAGTCGTGGAATTCAGAGTATTTATTGATAATCTTTTAGAGAAATCAGTACGGTACAAACGGTTGATTCCACCGGCAAAAACAAGACAATTATTTAACTATCATCGCAGATCGTTGGTGACATAGATCATGGAAACATTTAAAGTCATGTTTGGTTTAGTCGCTAGAATGGAAAGATATGTGGCAAGAGCCAGGCCGCAGTTACACAATATGTGTCTTAATAGTGAGGATAATGAGTGTATGTGAAAACTTGGCTTAGCGTGTTATTACATTCATATGGTCTCGTGAGAGTACGGATATTGTATCTTAGCATTTTTGGATCAAATAACGCGTCTTGCCAAACCGTTTCCGTCTCTAACTTTAACCTTAAGATTATTGTTATTTATTTTACTGTATTATTATTTATTTTATTTTGTTTATTTATTTTGTTCGTTTTGTGTTCCGTGTCGCGTTATCCGTAGGCTACACACAATTAGTGCGGGTTAGCGACAGATTCGCCGTTTATCTACGACATAATTCAATTACCCAGGCGATTTTCGTAGCAGGGATACATCTTATGACGTTTTTTGTGTGCTATTTTTTACGACCCATTTTATACATGACACAATTCTAGTGCCATCGCATACTTAAGAAACCATTCTCCATTATAAACGATAACTCGATGATGCTTTATGATTAAAACTCGCGTATGTAGAATTATTTCGCAATCTCCATAAAGGGTTATCAGTCCGTACATAGCCATGTCTCAAATGGAGAAGTAATAGTGCTTATTATTAGTTGATCATGAAACGGCAAAATATCTTCATGCAATGCCAAATACCAAATTAATCAATAAATAACACTTCAAACTATTGTGGCTAATACGTACTGTACGTACGCGAACTATTACTAAAGCTGACGGATTTTTAGTTTATTAAGATCCACTATACTTCGAAATGTATCTTATTAATATCACTAATTATAGTAGGATTTTGCACTTGTGCTGTATAAGAAAGAAATTCGCGCAAATAATGTTTACTATATTTTGTCTACTATATTTCCCTGCCTAAATTTAAACGACAAGGAGAAATGATAAAATTGGTTGATCTATAATTCTTAAGGTATTGCGTATATTTACACATTATATTTTCCAGGTGTTCTTTTTCGCGTAGACGTTACGCTTTGATGGACTTAATGTATTGTTTAATATCATATCTGATTCTAACATGCTTTAGCATATTCGTAATCCGTGTGGAATCTGTTCCACAGTACTTTACCCACACAGAGAATGTCAACAATACTTCCTTCCCTAACTCATCACCTCACGTATTCGACCTTAAAACATACGATGATGGGACTATTCTCGTCCATGTTATAAGAGAAAACCCCGATAGCGCCTGCATAGAAAAATTTGATCATTTAAATAAATTGGGGGAACAATCACTATCTTTTAGGATTATTGACTTAAAGGGAACGGTCACGGAAATTAATATCAATAATACAGAACTAGGACTAGATACCGTAAATTTTTATATATTCGTTGACTATTTAGGGGACACTACGAATCCCATCAATATATTTCCCTTGCAAAGTCCATTTATATTGGTAAACTATTGTGAACATGTCAACCCCCTCCGATGTTAACTCTTACGAAGATCGGGGAATGATAATAGATTGGTCTGGTGTTATTCATAGGTAATATGCGCATATTGTATTACAATGTTGCCATAAGGATAAATCATTTTTCAATACACTTTATACCTATTTTTTTATCCTGTTTGTACTGATAGTAAAGTAAATTTTGGCCAATCCTACGTAGACCAAAATGGTCATTGGAAACCATCTTACAGAATTACCGTAAACATAAATCCGGAGATGGGATTTTTTAGGGCTGCATCCATAAACACTTTTAAAAGTGTGTGGCAACAATATATCGTGTAATTATTTTATTTTCCTTTTTTTTTCTCTTTTTATACTGAAATGACCCTTATTTTTTCTTGGCATTATCTGAATAGGAATAATTCGGGGCAGTTATCTTTGTTAACGAGCCATCCTAGTGTACATCCTGATCTTAGTAGTTATCATTATAGTATATTTCCCACCGTTGATAACGGTTACGTCATAGTATATGCTAACGCGTCGGCTTCCGCGGGTGATGGTGACACCAACAAATTCCAATCACTCTGTGGGGTATACGCGATCTTTTTGCCATACGGTCAAGATGACGCCAGCATTTCGTTTGTTCTCTACGAAACATCCCTCACCAATCTAAGCGTGGCAAATGTTTTTTGTGATATTGTATTTACCGGCATTGGTCACGCATGCAAAGTTTACCTAGTTCAGGACGGATATGATCCTTATTATTTGAAAATACTCTTTTTATCATCCGGGGCGGTGTTAACGTTCTCTTCGAAGTCCAATCTACTTCAAGATGTAAATGTAAACTTTGATAAGTGGAATTTAATGGAAATGCACTTTGGTGGATATACACTAAGTGCTGTGACAACATTGTCAGATGGTTCGAATATATTTCATCTCTATGCATATGGAGAAAATGACACGCAAATTCCCACGGACCTACCGCAAACAATGATCACGAATAATTTTGCTGCGAATAGTATCATAAATACCAACAATACTTTCTTACTTGCTCTGCCGGAATCAAATAACTCATGGGCTCTGCTCACCAACCAATTACCCAAGTCTTCTGAAGGTTTAGGCAAAGTTTATTATATCTGTTTTGCTGTACAATTCTTCGGGTTTAATAACTCATACCATTCTTTAGATCATGGCTATAATAATTTTCAGATTGACATCACCTACCCGAAAATCAATGACATTATCCCACAGTCAGCAACTAATATCAGCATCATTTTTTATGATGCTGTCGATCTATCTGACGGTAACATAACTATCTACGAAGTATAAACTCCTCTAGCGTTAATCTTCGACAGACAACTTCAGGGTTGAGTCCTTTTTGTCAAATTAGTAATGACGGGCTAACTGTTACGGTAACTTTGGTTGCCAGTACATTTAATCGGCCTAAAAGACAATACTTTGTTGAAATGGATAATAATTTCGTAAAAAGTAGGTTTTATAAGGAACCTCTAATAGGAATTAGAAGTCGAGTTTGGACATTTACTACAGGTAATATTAATTTAATTCCTGGTACCGCCACCTACAGTATAAGTGCTGATCTTTAATTTATGATTGACTTAACCAGAAAATTTTCAAGAAATCGCATCAGGTACTATGAACATCTCCCATCGAAATTGAATCACTTGATCAATATACTAATCAAACTCTCCTTACAGAAGCTGTCACTGGTATGCTTCTTCTCACGCGAACCTCTGCCATCATATTCCAAGGGTTTTCGAAATCGCAGAGAGAAGATTACGTTACTGAATTATTGCGAGAGATCGCGGAAAAGGTGCCGGTCAGACTTCGTTGATTCAGGCACTTCTTCCGAGAAATTTCTTTTTTCAATTAAAATTGATGCACCGGAGGACAACAACGGCACGAGTGCCTTAAGGGTGCTAAGGGATTTAAACGCTATGATTGTAAATAAAGAGATCACCCGCATCTCTATCGGTGTGACAAATGATATAAACCCAACTTATGGTTTTGTTATATTACGTAAGTAAGTCGCGCTTTGATTATTCGTGTAAAATTTCGTGATCAATAAATGCCTTTTCCCCATGATTATAGTTGGCCTATGGGAGCGGTACCGGCCGAAATTTATTGGCTTGCTTATAATCATTTCTTTGTATTTTTTAATCTTCTTGTTTGTACAAAGGAGGAAGCCCAGTGTAAGTTTATTTAAATCTGTATTTATTATAAACAAAATTATTGTTCTAATTTGGCATTGCAATTTAGTACAAAAACTTTAAAATTTTTCAATTTGGCTTGATTATAGCCAATTTTGCTCTTAAAATTATTTTCGTAACCCGTTGTGCAAAAAATTTGCCACCACTTTTTATACCGAGGTATTGTATACGTATCATTAATAATGAGCTATTGATGTGTTTTTTTTTAAAAAAAAAATGAAAAAAACAAAGAACTAATGTGTCGGTTTATAATTTTTATTGTAGTGTAATTTTTTTAATAGCTCCACTAAATATGAATATTTTTTTAGCCCTTTATATTATTATTAAAGAGAGTCGCAAACCAAAATTTTACAAGTGGCTTAACAAGAATGGTAAAGCAGCATATATATTCTTTGTTATTTCGATGGTTGATGTCCATGTCTTAAGGATTCTGCAGTCAGAATTCGGAGGGTGTCTTTCCTTTAAAGTTCCCTTCTCTAATAACGCTTTATCAAAAATTTTTTGGGGATCATGTATCAACATTATAATTGACAACATTCCCCTTCTGGTTATTCAAGTAAGTTATTTTTGTTCGATTTTAATATTATCTTTATCTATAATTTATTGATAACCATTGTCTTTACCTAAATATTACACTTATTGATGAATTTATCGTATAGGTTATTTATTGGGAGCACATTGTTTTATACGATATCATTTCATTCCTTTTGGGAATATCATCTTTTCTCACACTTACCATTAACATTATCAGCCATTTGTTTCAAGCGATTTATCGCCATCGCAAGCAGATGAATTATTTATCACCATTGACGGATGGTTTTAATGAACAAAAAGAATCCAGTAATCTATTTCCCGCGAGGAGAGAATTGAAAAAATCAAATTTCAGAAGAAACTCGATATAGAAAGTTGTTTGATTTTGCTTTATTACGTACTGGATATACATTTTTTTTTTTAAACGCTGCGAAATAGATTATGTAACACATTATTAATTGGTTGGGTGGTCGTCTGATACCTCAAAGAGGGTTTGATTAACACGGGTTAAATAAAGATTTTCGTACAATATATTTCTTTTTTATTGGCATTTTTTGACGAACATTGTTCGCTGAAATTTCATCGGTCTACATTAATACGATAAAGAATTGAATATATCCATATTTTGATAAAATATAAAAAATGGCAAACAAACAATCCAAAGTCGATTCATTAGTAGAATGAATTTCCAAGCTTGTAACTGAGAATGATATACTTAGACAGGAAAACACAGATCAAGTCTGAGAACATCGAACTTAAAACAGAGAATGCAGAATCAAAACAGGCTTTGGAAGAACATGAATCCAGATTTATGAAACTGGAGCAGAACGATAAAGATAACGCTTCGAAAATGCCAAACTTACTTAAAGCCAGGGTTGCAAAATTGGAACAGAAACAGTTACAACCCGACAAAGAAAAGAGCAACCATATTATATTACGAAGTAATGACTGTGCCAGCTCCGCTGATGCTCCCGCATCTAAATCGCCTCTATTGAAACGGAAAATTGCAACGATGTTCCTGAACAGACTTACATTGTACGTAATGAGTCATAGACACGTGACTATACCATTGATCCTCTTGCAACTAATATACTGTATCTGATGACACTTCAAATTCCGATGCACGTCAGGAGCTTTCATCCCAATATCCCGCATCACCTGTCTGCATAGGGGGTAAGTCATTGGAAGACGAGGAAATGGACGAATTCGATGATCCAATATATGAGGAATAGGTTAGTAAAGAGGTAATTCAGAGAATTAGGGAGAAGAAAACTTCGAGATCAAGAATTATTCTCAACTCCTGATAA
>CAJVPT010001744.1:0-20051 GCA_910592055.1 Acaulospora colombiana | reverse complement strand
CATAAACAAGTGGGAAACATCCCAGGGGATAACAAGAGCAGACAAGAAAGCAAAGGGCAGGTGGAGCCAAAATACATCAAATAGCTGCACCTGGCGACAAAAACACACAACCAATTTAGATTGAATAAAATAGAAAACCCTTAAATTTCTCTTTACTTTAAAAAATAAGGAAAACAGTACTAACTTAGCCTAGGCAAGTTAGTTCTCTGAAAGGGGGGTAACAGGCCACAAAGGTCCACTGGAGATCCAAATCAGAAGGTATCTTTTTCTAAAAATCCTAACATACATGCTAGTATAGTTTATAAAATTTAGTTAACTTTGAAACAGATAGTACAATGTAATATTAAAGTAAAAGTTTTAATAAAGTTCAACTGGAGACTGAGCCAGCTATAAAAAAAAAATTAATTACCTTATATGTTTAAATGCATTTTCTTAGCCATAAAAGAACTTAAAATTAATTATAAGTCTTTGGATTGATACAGATAAATACAAAACACATTCTTGCTTATATTATTGGTTTCTTCAAGAAAAGTCTATTTAACTATGGCAAATATAACAAGAAACTATAACTAATTTTTATAGTTGCAGTCATCTACTTCTAGCTATTGATAGATTTCTTCTCTAGCTCTGTCAAATAGATAAAGATTTGAAACCTAATCCTTATGGCAAAGTTGGATTTTATAGTAGGCAAGATATAAAAGATTAAAATTTTTTTTTGAGACAATATATCTTACTTGAGTTATGCATTAGAAGAAATCTAGGAGAATTGACAAGTCTTCTTTTTTGATATATAAATTAGATTAATCCAAGTAATTTCTTTGATAACAAGCCTTCTCATAAATTGAAGTAGTTAGAATTTTACAATATAAAAATATTGAAAATAATTAAAAAGCAGACAATATACTTTTAATTGATAAAATCCTTGAAGAATAATTAGCTTATAGAATTAAAGTGATAGTAGTAGCATAAAATTTTAACACTTATAAACATTTCTAGAAATGATTTATTGATAATTATTTCTTATACTCATATTATATCTTGACTTGAAAATTTAATAAAACAAAATCAATTCACTATTTCAAAAATACAGTATATATATATATATAGTATATACAGTATATATATTTTAGTCTGCATCAAAAAAAAAACTCTTTCTCGTAAACCCCCTTTTTTCTTAAAAATTTCCTTATAAGGAAAATTTCCCAAGGAAAAAAGTAAACAACAAAAGATAGTAGTTTTAAAGACCAAACACAATATGGTGAACTTTTCTGTAGAGATAAGCTTTCCCTATGATGCTATGTTCAAGTACTCTGGATCTGTAGAACAGCTGGACCAAGTAAAAGAGCTCTTTGCCAAATAGATAAGCAGGGTTTCTTCTGTCTGTTTTAGTATCTTTAAATGACAAGTCTTCTCTTCTCCACTTGACCCGGGCTCCTCTAAAAAAAAGAGAAAACATCATCCAAAAAAAGGAAGATGTCAAGAAAACAAGAAATAGGTAAACTGAAGGATAAACAATCTTTGCTTAAACAACTTCCACCCCCTAAGGCATGTAAATGTTCTGAGTGTGGTGAAGACTTTACTAGTCACATTTCTGGAAAGAAACATTTCAATAGATATCACAAACTGGATACTATGGAAGTTGACAAACATGCCAAGTGAAGAAAAAAACGTAAGGCAGCCCATCAAGAAACCTAGGTCAGTACTACTAGAACATTGGCCTGGAAGCCTTCCAGAAAAATTTTCAAGACCAATTGTGATGAGCTCGATGAACGGACAGTACTTGAATTAGTAAAGTAGATGGGGGATGAACCCAGCAAATATCAAATTCATCTATTTAAGGAAAGGGAGATTGGTATTCACAATTACACTCCTACTACTGGTGGTTTTGAACTAATCATTCGAGGTTTCAAGATTTATTTAAAGCCTATTTCCTTCGCGCTTGAAGGACTATTCAAAGATGGGTTTGATAAAACAATCAATGACCTTGATTTCTATCATAAATACAAATCCTTGTTGATAGATATACAATGTGAAGAAGTTGACTTTATCGATAGAACTTTTAGGGATGGTTGGAAAATAAGACTTCGTTCCCATTATTTCTACGTTTAAGTTAATAATAGAGTAAACATTATACTAACAGAATGTCAAGTAACATTGAAAATTTTGATAACTCTTCTGTCGGAAAACCTTGATAAGAGAAAGAATTCATGGACCACACCGAAGTGTTTAAAATCTATAATACAGGCTAGAGTACGATAACAGTTTTATAACTAGATTACTCTTTAAAGTTGTTCTAGGAAAAATTAAGAGAACATCGAATATCTTTCTTACAGTATAGTTTTGCATTTATCGTTACATTATTTGTATCTGCTCTTATATTTATTATGTATTATGAGTATTTGTAAAATTCTATCTTTATGGGTATAATAAAGTAAAGATAAAGATATTGATTGGGTTAACCTACAGATCAAGTTCCATGAGACCAATAAGATATGAGTAACAAATCCCCAGGTGGTAAAAAAGCTACTATTCATTCAAGCTGAGATCTTTCTCTCCTATCATTCCAATCAGGCAAAGTTCAAGACCAAGGTCTTCTTTTTATCCCAGTCAGGCAATAAGACTGAATGTTCTCTAGTTCATGCTAAGCTTCAACCCTTTGGTTACAGTTGAGAATGCATTTTCCCAGAAGTTGTTGAAGGATATCGCAATTGACGAGGATCCCTACTGCTCTTCTGGTACCCTCCCACCATTGTGAAGCAAAAAGATTTTTGGGGAAAGACTATTTTGGGCAATGTAAGATATACACCAGTAAAATTCCTTTAACTAGGCATAGCTGCTGGAAGGTATCATACTGAAACAATATGACCTAGTCCCTACTAGGTCACATAAGAACCTGGGATCCATTATAAGTCATCTGCTTACTGCAGGTGGATAAAAAAACATTGCCTAAAGAAGGTTGGGATAAAGTATGTCCTGGAAGTAAAGGCTCTTACTAGGCAATAAGTCTTCTCAGATGGTACATAAGAAGGAAATCAAGATCAAAAATGGATAAGTTCCTCAGATGGTTAGAAAAAGAAAGGATATCCCAATTGGGCATTTCTTATTGAGAAGAGGTCTTGAGAAGCAGGTCTTTGGAGAAAGCTGAAAATATTTTTTTACTTTTTTATTTTTTTATTTTCTTTTTATCTACTTAGATATTTTTAAATATCCCCCTTCCCCTTTTTTCCAACCTATCTTTTTGTAGTTTCCTATAATCCAGTGGCTTGGCCAGATATACAGCAGTGACAACCTGCTGGCAATGATACAGTGGACTAGGAGGGTCTTCATCCAAAGACATTGCGGAGCGAAATATTGTTCCCAAGGTTGAACTTAAAGGCTTTTATGCTTACGACAAGTTAGTTAGATTAGAATAATAGTTTAGCTATAGTATGTATTATGCTGCTCGAATAAAAATGTACTTTTGTCTTCATTTGATTAATAAACTGACAATCTAGCCTGGCTACGGGTATACAAAAAAAAAAAAAAATAGAACTTCAATCTTTTTAACTTGTAACAACTTCTTATAGTCAATAATATTATCAAGATATTTGATATCAATTTAGTTTTTATTTTAATTAATTATAAGATTTATTTTATTTATCTCTATCTTATCAAAACATTAATAAGGTATTAATTATTTTGTAATATTTGTAAACTAGTTTGACTTGATAAAAATTAGTTACAGATGATATTATATAGTGACAAGTTTTTTTATTTTGATTATTCAATAAGATAATCTGAATAATATTTTATTGTAATTTAATAAAATACTGAAATTTATTATAATATATTATTTTTTATTTAATTCTTATATGTTATTGAACTTTAAATATTATAATTATGACTTGAAAATATTATAGATCCATAGGTCTTATTATATATTATAATTAATTTTTTTTTAAAAAAATTCTCTGTCAGGTTATATATATATACTTTATTAAACTTATGTATACTTTACATTGGAAAATACATTATTAAAGCTAAGTTTTTATCTAACTTATTTATCTAAATTTTAAGAATTATTAAAACTCTAAGTACAATTTCAAAAGTGATTTATTGCTTTGTTAGTAGTTTAAATAAATATTCTTTCAACTATTAACTTTACTGTTTATAGAATACTATTGTAAATTATTCTATAAGATTTTAATAAAGTCTAAAATCCAACCATTTCATTTTATGCTTCACACTTCTTTTTAGAATTTCTTGAAAACTTTTATTTTCAAGGTTTTCTTCTTTAAATAAAGATTTTCTTTTCTTTGAAAATATATTATATATTAATATGTTAATTTATTAAAATATTAGTATATTATTATTATTTATAGTAATGACCTGTAAGCAATAAACTTGATAGTTAAAGAATAATCCAAGTTATTATGAAAGCAAAATATCATCTCCTAAGTTGTATCTAGAGAAGTTAAACTTCTAAAATAGGTAAGCTGCCATATAAAAATTTTTTAAATTGTATAATAATTTTAAAATATATAATAAAGATAAGTTGTATTAGCCTAATGATAGGTTAAAAAAAAAAAAAGTATATTATTATTTTTATAATTAAAATAAATAAAAGTATAAGATTTATGGATCAATAGTATAGTGGTTAGCACTTTATAGGTCGTATCACAAGATTCTGATTCAAGTCCTCCAAATAGCAAAATTATGTCAATTCTTATTGAAGACAGGAATCCGCTGACATAACCTGTTAACTTGGTATCACTCATAGCTGATCATCACCCTGATCAGACAGATCTATGAGTAGGTGATAACTGCTCCTGCATTATAAACCTGATATGGTTAAGCTCACAACTGAAATAAATCTGATTCGCGCCTGTTAAGTTTGTAGATCCTTAACCAATTGAAAACAGATTCCGAGCTTAAAAGAATTGAAAAAAATTCTGGGAAAAAGAGTAAACCCTCTACCAGTAGAATGTATAAAACCATAAAAGGTACATTCCAGGTCCAGAAAATCTATCGGAAAATCTTGATGGGAGAAGTAATTCATGCATCACACTGAAGTATCTAAAATCTCTGGTACATATTAAAGTATATACAATGGTTTGATAACTAGATTACTCTATAAAACATGTTCTAGAAAAAATAAAGATAGTATTATATGTCCTATCAATATACAAAAATATGGAATGATCCTGTATATAATATGTAAATAGTCTACTTGCTTACCGTAAATAGATAGGTATATAGTTATATTAATATGTAATCAAAAATATATACAAGACAAAATTAACATTGTAATAAATAAGGCAAAAGTTAATAAACAGGACATAGCACAATATACCCATTTAAAATAAATTTTTATGGGACAGGTAGAGCCTTGGCAAATTAGTCAAGTATATATCGGTACTTGGCAATAAGCCACATGGTAGGACTTTCCTTAGTGAGTTTAATTAGATAGCTAGAGAGTTAAATTTGTATAAAATAAATTTGTACATACTCACAATAATATTTAATAAACAAGGTATAAGTCACTCAGTAAAAAAAATAAAATAAAATAAATAAAAGTATAAATTATAAAAAAATAAAAAATAAAACAAAAACAAAAAAAAAGAAAAAAGTATAAATTATTATTTTAAATTTTAATATAAATATTTGCCTTAATTATTATTATTTATTTTTATTTTTATTATAAAAAATTTTAAAAAATCTTTTAAATTCTTTATAAAATGTTTTTAAATTATTATTAAATATTATATAAGAAATAAAATCAATTTTATTTAAATATTTTATTTATATATTTTTAAATTTTTATTTTTATCAATTTTGATATATTTTTTATTAAAAAAAATATTAATTTAATTATAGTTAATCATATTATAGATCTATAGGTCCATAGTGCAGTGGTTAGCACTCTGTAGATCAGATCACAAGAACTGTGATCAAATCCTTCAGGAGCAACCTCTGATAAGCAGGTAATGATCTGCATCTATTGGCATAACCATATATAACTGATGTTTCTATATATAGCTTGTCTCAACAGTTGACTGGAGTTCCTGAGTGATACAAGCTGGTCTATATATAAATTGTGATAAGGATAAATGCCTGAAATTAGATAGAATTATCCCTTGACATGGTCACATTACCAAATAAGTGTAATAAGAAGAGTGGATATTGAATCGATAGCATATCGCTAAAGGAAGAATAATAAATCAAATAAAAAAACAAATCCTGATTCCCTGTCTTAGCATTGAGGCATCCGTTCAAGAATTCAAGTATGTGGCTGTGCTGGATTTCACAAACTTGACTATCGGGAGGCCTTGGTGGGAAAAGAAATCCATGGACCACTCTGAAAAACTTAAAATACAGAGAAGTCCAGGATAAAGAAAATTCGATGATCTAATAACCAGACTACTGTACTCTTACTACAAATAAAATTGTTCTGGAAAAAATTAAGAAAGAATCACACATCTTTCTAAATAGGTAGTAGTTGTACATAAAAGTAGAATAGTTATAGCTACTTATATAAATAGGTTTATTTCAAAAAATGTATAATTACTTGTTGACTATATATAAAAATGGTTGTATTTGTACTATGAAACAAAAAGCACGGTACAATATAAAGTTAATAAAAGATGTGGTCCAGCCAACTTGAGAACACTAAAAAACAACAACCTAATCAACACTATAACTCACATCATAGAAAACCAAAAACTCTCTGTTATCTGGAAAAAAATTAAAGTTCACAGCAATGACAAATACAATAATAAAGCAGATTTCCTAGCAAAAGAGGCAACTCTACTAGGAAAGGTAGCTGAGATCGAATGCATATCAATCAAAAGTAATACAATGAATTGGACACAAGAATAAAATGGATATACCCTAGACAATACAATCACAACCTCTATCAAAAATTTAATCAGTACAAAACATATTCTCAATTAGAAAAGTCTTGATTGCAAACTTACAACAACTACCAGTATCTCTACATTAAGTGACATCGTATAAAAGGTCTCACTTACCAACAGACCATCTTCAAAACTCATAACAGGACCTACCAACTGAGAGGACCACAATAGTAGATCTTTCAGATACAGACTTTGGAACCTAGAACTATCTATCAAGGACAAACTATACAGAAGAGTGGCAAACACTTATAGGGACAACCAATGCCTCAACTGTCAACAAATAGAAACCAATACATACTGCATAATATATAGAAAGAATAGATCAGACATCTACAAAGAACTACAGCAAATAATTAATAAAGAAGTCAGCAGTAGATCAAATATATCTACAAAACACAACCTCAACAAAGATCTCAACAAATAAGCAAAACTCTGGACAAATTAAGTCAAGAATTATATAGCAAGAGCAGCCCTTACAATGAACTTAATAAAAACTATTAAAAAATATACACTGGCAGAACATTACAAAGAAACTATCAAAAGTATCATCAATAGATTCCTCAAGGTACAACAAGAAAAATGGAACCAAAGGTGTGATAACTTAATATAATGGGAAAAGGAGCACAATATCACTGCAAAAAACAAAAGGCAATTGCAACCAATAACCACAAAAAAGAATATAAACAAATTCTGCATTTCAGGCATCAACGCACTTATGGCACATGCTAGCCATCACTGGATTAACTGGAATACAATTTATTCATTTTCAACAAAATTTTTATAGGACAGATAGAGCCTTGGCAAATTAGTCAAGTACAGTATATATCAATACTTGGCAATAAGCCACATGGTAGAAAAATTTTCTTAGTGAGTTTACTTAGGTAGATAGAGTGATAAATTCATATAAAATAAATTTGTACATACTTATCATAAAACATCTAATAAACAAGGTATAAGCCACCCATTTTAAAAAAAAAAGTTAATTATATTATTATTTTTTTTTATTCTCTATTAAGCTAGTTATGTATATTTTATTAAACAATTGTAAACTATATATATAATATAAATTGGTAAAGCTAAAAACCATAACTAGTTCACTTGCCTTTATAATTACTACTCTAAGTACAACTTTGGAAGTAATTGTTACTCTATTAAGAATTCAGGTAAAAATTCTTTTAACTCCTAATATTATTGTCTGTAGATTACTACTGCAGATCACTTTTTTAAGTTCTAACAGAAGTTAAAATCCAATTACTTTCTTTCAAATTTAATCTTCCTTGATAAGATATCTTTCAAGTCTTGATCTTCTAGTCTTTTTTTTTCTAATAATATAACTCTTCTTCTCAATGAAATAATTTTATGATCTTGAGAATTAAAATGTTTTTTTATTTATATTTCTTGTATTCTTTTCCATTCTATTATCTTTTCACATCTTATATTTCAAACTTTCTTGTGAAATTGATTGCATACTATATTCTATATCTTCTTTATTTACTTTTTTGCTTTTTTTTTAATTCTTTTACCATAATATTTTAGATTCACCAATTCAAGGATCAGTTTGCTTCTTATTAGTTCTACACAAAAATTTAATGTTTTCTGACTTATTGTTAAAATTTGTTCTACTAGTCTAAATGTCCACTTGTTGACTTTTTCCATTTTTTCTTTATTGTCCATTATTAGTTTCATATTTTTCTTTATAACTTTTTTTTTCTTTTTTGCAAAAGTTCTCTAAAATTTTTAAGAACTTCTTCAAGGCCTTTGTTTTATACTTCTCTTATTTGCTCCTTATAAACTGAACATTCTAGCAAGTAATTGATTATCTCTTCTTCACAGAAATTACATATAATATATTTTACTTACTTGTATAGATCTGGTCTTCTAATTGCCAACTTATTTAGTGTTGATAGCTCATCATTCATCAACTAATAAGAAAACTTTTTCTTTGTAAATCTTTGAAAGATATGTTTCATGTGTGTCTATTTATTTTTTTTTTTACTAGATCCTATATATAGTATTGTTGTTCTTTAATCTAATGGTTTTATTTCTTTTCAGTTCTGTTTTGTACTATCCATTGTTATACTATGATCTTATTGTTACTTTCTTAATGAACTGTCTTATAGAATAATTTAGTGTCTTGTCTTGCCACTTGATTTTGATAGGGATCTTGTATGAAATAAGATTTTTCTATTCTATTGCAAAGAATTTGAGAGCATCTTTGACTAAAGCATCTGCTTTATTATTATAGGAATTATTAAAGTATACCTTAATCTTAATAAGTTTTAGATTTAAACTTTTTTTCTTGATCAATTCTATTATATATATCTATAATAATCAGTTTTTATTCTTTAGCCATTTCTTGTGTGTTCTTTTTAAATTATTTTTTTTAATTATTTTTCATTTTGAGATATAGGCTTGACTATCTATAAATATTTCAACTATGTTACCTATTGAAACTACTAGAAGTATTGTGATTATTGCTATCAGTTCTGCTCTACTTTTGTTTAAAATTTATTTTTTAATTCTATATTATTTATTTGAATCCATACTGTTCTTATTTTTATGTTGTTATTTCTATAATTAATGAGTGAGCCATCTGAATAAAAAATTAGCTTTTGACTAGATTCTAGATTATATCAAAGTATCTCTATTAACTGATCTTGATATACTTCTTTTTTAATATTCTCTTTGATAATTATTTCTTTCCAATTTTCTATATCTATATAATTTATCCAAAATATTAAAGAAGTAATTGCAAGAAAGGATCTCCTGACAAACTTAATTATTATATATTGCTTTCTGGATTGCTTTTTCTAGAGATGTCTTGGAGCTTGAAATTATTAGTGTTTAGGTTCTTCTAGTACCCTTTCTTGTATTAAAATAGGATACTGTATATATTTTCTTTATATTTTTCTTTATAATGCAACTGTTTTCTTAGACATGACTTTTTAAGTAATCTAGATATTTTATCAACTTTATCTTCTGGCTGTTTTAATTGTTTTGACAATTATAGTATTTAATATTTATTTTATTTTCTGCTTTTTCTTATAATAGTTTTTTCCAGATTAATTAATGGTTATTATTTTTCTTGACTACTTATATTTTTTTATTTTCCATCTTGATTAAAGCTTATAGGGTATGTTGATTTCTACTTAATCCAACCCAATTTCTAGGATTCTATGAACTGATTAAAGAAATCTCTGAAAAGTATCTTGTTTATAGTTAGAAACTATTCTGGAATAGGACCTTTATCTGTTTTTTAAATAAGTTAGAACATAAGCCAATTTCTAATTTCATTTGTCCTATAATCAATAAATTGATTTATATATATTAATTTATTGTTTCTTAATAATGGAATAGCTTTATTGTAATTATTGAATATAATATTGTATATTCTTTAATCAAGTTATTGCCTTTTTCCCATTTGAAGATATCATATTATTTCTAGCTTTGAAAAGTTATTTCCATATCTTTATCCAGCTTTATTACTTAAAGTGAGAAGTTTCCTTTATTTGAAAAATAAACTAAAGAGTTACAATTCAATAGATTAAATAATTTCTAGTATTTAATTTATACCTATTTGAGTCTTATAATTATTATAATTCCTGTTGATCCAAGATCATTTAATCTATTGCATAATTCTGTTCCTTGACTTTCTCTCTATAGTATTCAAATACTCTTCAAATTATGGATCTTTGAGTAATATATTATGCTATTGAGTATGGATTTGCATAATAAACTTTTATTTTTGGAGAGTTTTCTGTATACTATTATTATTGTCTATTATCTTTTTATTTTTAAGAGCTCTGGTAATTATAAGAATTTCTCTTAGCACTTTTTCTTTAAACTTGATTACAGTTTTTTGATTATTTATTCAGATTCCCAAAAACTTAACTTGTTCTATTCTATCAAGTTCTTTAACTATCTTTTTTTTTATATTAGCTTGAACTTCTTCTGGATAGCAGTTGGAATTATTAATAGTAACTAGAACTAATTTTTTACTATTGATCTTGGAGTCATTGACCATATAAAAGACTCTTACTATTTCTAGAATTTTTTTCATGTTTTTTTTTTTATCTTGCTATTCATGTTATATTATTTATGAAAACTATGGCTGCATGTCTTGACTCAAGTTTCTTAATAATTTGCTCTTTAAAGTCTGGATTCCAGATAGCTAATATTTTATATCCTCTATCAATATCATTTTGGATTTTGTATAATAAAGGATCATAAAAGATTTTTCATATCAATGGTGAAATAATTTCTCCTTAATCAATTTTATTTCCTACTTTTATGGATTCTATAAGGTCATCTTCAAATATAACTTTAAATTCTCTATTTTTGAAAAGACTTATCATAATATTGATAAAACTTTTTGAAGTCTTAATTCTTTTTATAGTCTTTACTAATATTTTTAGAATAATAGTGTCATAAGTTTTAGCTATATCTTGAAAAAGTATATACAACCCTTTTTTGTTTTTTTGTACATTCTTGCAGATATTATTGAGAATTTAGATTGATTCTACAATACTTTTTTCTGATAGTTCTACATAATTAGATCCTCTAAGAATATTATTTATTTTACAAATATTTCTCATTTTATTGGTTAGAACCTTGATAAAATAGTTTCTTGTGATTTCAAGTAATACAATAGGTCTTGTATTCAATAGTTCATATTTCCATAACTTTGGCTTGATTATTGGATATATATGACTTTGCTTTTGAAATATAGGTGTGATTTTTCATTTCAAGAAGTTATTAAGTATTTTTTATAAAGATTCTTTTTCTTCTTGACTTAATTTTTTTGGCATTTCATAATTAATTTGGGATTTTTCTGAAGCCTTGTTTTTAGGAAGCATCTTATGTATTTTATTTAGTTATTCTTAAGAGATTGATTCAAGGAGATCCTTATATCAACTGTCTTGAATATAGCTTCTGGGATTGTATTTCTCTTTCTAATTTTCTATAAAATTATCAATATTGACTTTTCTTTTCTTGAAGATTTCTAGATGATATTATCTTATTTCTTTTTTTATCTTATGTTTCTCTATTATTATATATTCATTATTATCTTACCTGATTTTGACTCTGTCTAGTATTATCTTGCTTCTTTTTTTATTTATCAAGGAGTTTACTATCCTTTATTGATTATTCTTTAGATTATCACATTTTTGTTCTAGAACAACTTTAATAGCCTCTCTTGTTTTTTTTGCTTCAAGTCTTTGATTAATAAACTTTAAACCTTCTATTGTATCCTAGATAATTTTTTTTAATAATATCCAGAGTAAATTGAAATATTATATTATATATAATAGTTTTTAATCTGATGATTTGACCTATAGATAGTGTTATATTTCTCTATTGCTTTGCTGAGATTTTATAACTTTTTTATTTCTTTTGAGACTTCTGCCTTTTTGAAAAGTCCCTTTAGTTGCAAAGCTTTTTGATATTTGATGAATTCAGGGTTATGTCTATTATCTTTTTCTTTATGTGATGTACCTTTATTGTTTTGAGTTTATTAAAGATTACCTTGTATACTTAATCCTCAAAGACTCTTCAGATCTTATTTACATGTTTTTTTTTTTTCATCTTCTTCTGATTTTTCTACAAGAAAAGAATCTAGTCTTGTTTTTAGCTTATAATCCAAACTTTTATGATAAGCTTGCTATTGTTCTAATAAAAATTCTTTTATATCAATTCTTCTTCTGTTTTATTCTTTCAGTTTAATAGCTAGACTTCTTATAAAGAGGTTTTCATTTTGCAAAGTAATTATTAATATAGTATAATTACTTTCTATGACTTCTTGTATCTCTTTATTATTAAATCAGAGTAACAAATATCTTATTATATCTTGTGATATTCTAATATAGTCAATTTTACTATTACTTGTTGCATTCCATCATGTTGGAGTTTTATTCTTGCCTTTCCATATTACTTAAATGTCTAAAAAGTTCCAATCATCCAAAAAGTTGAACAATAGAATTTTAGGATATCAAAAAGATTTAAATTTAGTCTTGGATAATGATGTTCTATTGTTAGATGGATTATAAGAAGTATTAAAACTTTTATTACTATAGTATAAAAATTTTGTCCATGCTTTTTTTTAATAAAACTGGTTAATCTCTCTTATGCTTTTTTGTATCATTGTTTGTCTGATGGAATATAGATTTGTATAATACAAACTTTTTTCTTTTTTATAAGAAAGTTTGCTACTATTATATAATTTTTTTTCTTTTCAAATATTTTTGAATTAGAAGGCCAACTACTGCTTCAAATGGTATATCTTTGTTTATACTAAAAAAGTGTTTATAGACTTTTTGATTAATAAAAATCCATTTTGCATTGATTTTGATTAGCTTGGTTTTACATATTTCAATTATACATATTCCTTGTTCTTGTATTTATTTGATAAGGTTTTGCTAATTTGTTTTATCTATGGCACCTTTAATATTATATGTATCTATTTTTACCACTTTTTTTGAACTTCTTCATCATTCTTTTTTTTGTCTTTTGTTTATCTTTCTTTGTTTTTTCTACACAGAAATATTATACACTTATTCTATAAAAATGTTTTTATATTTAGATTATTATCTTATATTACTAGCTTATCTAGATCTACTACTTGTTTTTTGCCTTTGTTATAAGTCTTGACTAAAGGAAAACCAGGCTTTTTCTTCTCTTATTTGTCTTAATTAACTGGTGTATTATTGTATTATCTTAGGAGTAGTCTACTCATCCTACCCCTCTTCTTCTTTGTTGACTAGATCTTGACTTGTTTTCAAGCCTGGCAATTCTTCTATTCAGTTTCTCTAAATTTGTTGTATGAGCTTGAGTGAATCCTGCTTATTTATTGATTCTAAATTATTGAGTTGCCTCCTGTTTTGACTCCCTGATATATTTCTAGAATTTTTTAATGATTTTCTATTATTTCCTATTGCTAGGTGGTTCAAGATTCTATAATATCTTTATTGTATATTGTTGTTATTCTAATTTGTTATATAAAGGTAAATCTGATATAGGTTCAGTAGTTATCTTTATCTTTATATATTCTAGTTTATCTCTGAACCTTTTAGTTTTAGATTTAGGACCTATTGTAGTTTCTTTTAATATAGCCTTTGTATTTTATGATAGTATTAATCTTGATAAGAAGATGTATTATTTGTAAGCTCTTATTATGGCTTCTTTTGTTATAAAACATACTACTGTAAAGTTTTGCTTTTTCAATATATAAGGATTTTTTGATATATAATAAGCCTTGACTTCTATACAATTGAGTATCCTGACTACCAAAATAGAGAATATTCTGTTTGTGCCTAGAAGCCTTGTTAAATATTTGTTTTATTTAATTAAGATTTTATTTATTTTTTGATTTGTCAACTTTTCTTTGATTAAGAATATTCTTATTGTCTTTGTTCCAAGTAATGTCATCTATATTTTTTTTGGATTAATTTTGAAATATTTGTGCCACTTGAGATAAGCTTTTACTTTAGTCTTGATTTTTATCTCATAAATATTGATATTTTGGACTTCTTCATATATTTTGCGATATTTTTTTATATAGCTTTTAGAGAATTTATACTTTACATCTACTAGCTTACATGCTATATATCTTTGTCTGTTTTTTGACTATTAATTCTAAATTTCTTTTTTTCTATTTTATCAATAGATAGTTGTCTTATGTGTTTTTCTTTTTCTAATTCTAGTTATTAAAGACTAAAGGTTTTCTCTTTTCTATTTATCTTTTCTAGATATTTAAGAAAATCTTTTTCTTCTTTAAAGTGGAGAATTAGCTATTCATTACTATATCAGGAAATTTTTTAGATGAAGATCTCCAGAGGACTTCCGACATCGTTAGAAGTTTCCGGAGTAAAAGTTATATATATAATTTCTAGAGATAATCGAAAAATTTTTCAAATATATCTGGAAATTATATTTAATATAATCTCCAGAGATTTTCAAAGATTTTTAAATATAATAAAATACGTTTACATTAAATTATATATAAATATTATTATTATTATTATTATTTTTAAGCTGGCAAAGTCATGTCTATAGTTTTTATTTAATCATTAATACCTTCTTATGTACACAAATTCAATTGCGAGAAAATACATTTATGATAAGAAAAAAACTATAAACTCAGTATCATTCAAACCCTGCGACTTGCTGCAGTTCACCCTGGTGGGTGAATATTAGTGTGTCATGACTCTACTAACACTAATACTTACAGAAAATAAAGAATTAATCAAGAAATTGTTCTGTATTATGTTTTTCACGTTGTGGTTTGTTAAGTCTATCTATAACTGTGTGGCAGTGTTGGGTGCTTTGTTGTTTAGTGATGTTTCCCTGTCCTTTGGGCATTTATCGATACTACTTGTTGGTCTTTTCTTCATTCTTTTTGTTATTCCCTATGTTTTTTCCCACTTTACTATCAATTCATATCTTAGCTTCCAAACCCTCTTCTTTTCCTCCCAAAAGAGTACTGTGGCTGACTTAATCGTTGTTTTTGCTTTTGATGTTTCTTGTAATTTCCTCTGCAGTTTTCATTATTTTGTGGCTGATGACTCCTCTGATAATATCTGTTTAATCCACTACCTGATTCCATTTTGTCCAGTCTGCTGGTGTTTTTGGAGGAAGTGACTAGTTCCATTTGTTCAGCATGGGTTCTGTTTGTTTGTGACCATTTGTTCTGGCTGCACATTCTTGTGTGAGAAATGTGATGTATTTTTTTATTAGTCTTGTCTTGTTGGGTCCACATGTAAAGAGGTGCAAGTCTTTCTCTTCTTGTTTCCTGCAAATTGTGCAGATGAGGCTTTTATATAGATGCAGTTTTCTTTTATGCAGGTTGCCCATTATAGGATGCTTATTGAGCCATGTCTTGAAGCAGAATGTCCTGTCATTATGGTCCTTGGTGTCTGTTGTGTTGTTGTGATTTTGGATGGTATAATTGTTTGCATAGTCATATTTCAATTGATCTCCTTGACTTTGAATCCATTTAACCAGTCTTGTGTGTGTCTTAGGGTTCTCCACTTACTTGCCCATTTCGTCTTGAACAAGGTCTTCCCAATTATTTTGAAGGGAAGGTCTATGAAGGATTGGTCCCATCTGAGTGTTACCATGTTACTCGTAGTGTTCAACTCTTAGATCTTAACTATGTCTTTATAATTGTCTGCTAGTGTTGTTGCTGCGAGTTTATCTGCTCGTTCGTTTCCATGGATTCCCGAGAAGCCCTTGATCTTGGTCCAGATGACTTGTATATTTTGTGTTGTTATAATTTCGCAGATTGTGTTTACCAGGTTACTGTTTGGATGTTCTTGTTTTTCTTTGTCCTTAGGTGTTCTTTGGAGTTTCTTTTTTATTGCATTGATTGCTCCTTGGCTGTTTGTTAAAAAATTCACTTTCTTATATGCACTCATTGTATTGATTGCTGTTAGTATTGCAGTAAGCTCTGCTCTTGTAGAGGATGAAGTGTCTTGTGTTTCAGCTTGGAATGTTACAACTTCTGTTTCTTCCTTTGTTATAGCTACCCAGCCTATTTCCATCCTGCTGTCCCTGTAGCATCTTGAGAATAAGCCATCAGTGTATATCTGTAGGTTGTCATGTAAGACCAGTTCTTGTGCTATCTGTTGGAGTTTGAGAAGTGTCCTGGAAGAATCTTTCAATCTCTTCAGGATTAATGCTTTTATGTTTGATAATGGATCGAGGTTTATGGTTGGGGGGTTGTATCAGGGAGCCATATGTCGATTTCTCTTAGGGCATGCTCTATGCCTTGTAGAGAGGATTGTAGTCTGTTGATGTAGGGTTTCTTCAGATTGGTTTCTTGTTGACTGAAAAGGCAACCCTTTGTATTTTTTTGAACATTTATGTTAACGGACCTTGTCATTAGTTGGGACATTATACATTGTTGTTGATCCTTGTAGCCTTTCCTGAGTTTTGGATTGTTGAAGGGGCAGCCTTTACACTTGAAAATTGGGGATGTCTGTTTTTCCCGGATTATATTGTTGACTATTATATGTTGATTGTCTCTGAGTTTCTTCTTCTTTGTTATTATTGTTGTCCCATTCTTTTTTGTTGCTAGCTACTTTATTGTTTGTGATTGTTGGGTGGGTAGCACTGATGTGTTGGTTCGGAATTTGTTCATTACAAGTGAACTGATACTGTCATTGTTGGTGAATACTATCCTTTTCTGCTCCTCAATCTGTGTTGCTGCCTTACCGGCTGTGATATTGTTTAGTTCCTTGAACCAGAGAGATGTTCTGCCTTGTTTCTCTTATCTGGCTTTTACCTGTTGCCATGATAAGTTTCTTGTTTGATTATCATTGAGTAGTTGATTATAGAAAAGAATTCTTCTACATCTGAGGGAGTCTCTATGTTTGTCGTACCATTTCTCGGGTATCATTTCCTTGATTGCTATACCTTCCTTCCTAACTGGTTTTCCAAACCATGTATATTCTATTGGAGTGAATGTAATGCCTTGCAGTTTGAACATGTTAAGGATCTCGTTTATCAGGCTTCCTTTTCTTTTTTTCTAGAAGGGCTGTCTGCCCGTCAGGATCGATGTATTAGATCAGTATTCATTCTGAAGGTGTTGTAATCTAAACTGTGTTGTTATGCTACTTAAATTGTAACTGTTCAGTCTATTGTAGAAATTTTTTCCATGCATGAGGATTTGTCTGTCCTATAAGTTGAATAGTTTATATCTGAAGTTTGCATGGATGATACTATTTGGGATTGTTGCCGATAGTCCTGCCTTATGCTTAAAGACTTTGTTGATTTTGCTACTTATTTTGTTACATTCTTTTTCTGAGAGGACTAGGTCATTCAACAAATATTCTATTGCTGGGTAAAGGGCGTGGTTAATGATATAACGGGTCTGTTTGTCAATTATCTTTTTCCATGCTAACATTCTTGTGGTGGTGTCTACTTTATTTCTGATAATATCTTTTTGATGTGCTTTCTTCCTGTCTTCTGATATCCATACTCCTAAAATTCTGGTTGCTTCACTCTGTTGTAATGGAAGGATCTGTGTTCTATTTAGTTGGATGCTTGTTTCCCTGTTTACCTTACTTATGTTAACACAGATTAATGATGATTTTTCACTATTGACTTGTATGTCATTTATCTTCATGAACTCTGCTGCCTTATTCAAAATAGCCTGCATGGAGGCTAGACTATTCGCAAACCATATTGTGTCATCCATATAGGCCATTGCAGTGATATTGGTTCTTTTGATTATTTCACTAATCATTTTCCCTTTGTCCAGTGATGTCAAATCTACTGGAACCTTGGTCTCCATTGTGTACCCTATATGTCTGTCCTCAATTTCTTGTAACAGGGGGTCGTAGAAAATTCTCCATAGTATTGGAGAAATGGTGTCTCCTTGATCAATCCCTTCATGAACAGTGTATTCTTCTGTCAGGCCATGTGCTGTGATTACTTTATTTTTCCTGTTCATTAATAGGTGGTCCATGATACTTATCATCCTTTCTGGTATATGAATTCTTCTAAGAGCTCACGTCAACATGTCTTTGTTAATGGAATCATATGCTTTGCTAATGTCTTGACTAAGTATTCAGGCTTCTTTTTTGAACTCTCTAGTTTCCTCCATCACATTGTTTAGAATGTGGATTGGTTCTTGTGTGCTTCTTTCAGGTAGTCCTGCCTAGTTGTTGGTACAGAGTATCTTGTGTTTGACACATATTTCCACTATTCTTTCTATCAGAATGCTCATAAATATCTTTCTTGTTGTCTCCAAGAATGTGATCGGTCATATTATATTGATATCTCCCATCCAATCTTTAGGTTTAGGTATGGGATATATGTTACCTTTCTTCCAGTCATTGAAAACCTCCCCTTCCTTTAACACTTTGTTGAACAGTGTCTCCAGTAACTGTAATCCAGCCTTTCCTAGATTCTTTAACATGATGTAAGGGATTTCTGAAGGTTTCGGTGCACTAGTTTTCTTTGCTTTATGTATTACTTTTTGTATATCTGATGAATCTATCAGTTTTAGTGTATTGCTAAACCAGTCCCCCTTGATGTTTGCTTTAGGCTTATACTGCTGTTTCCAGTGTGGGTAGTCTTCAATGTTTCTTGTTTGTCTTGGACCTGTCCATTCCTTGAAGTGTTTTTTGATCTTATGTTTTATAGTCTCTGGGTCTGTTATAATATTAACCTCGTCTTTTTCTTTCCTTTCTACCAATTTCAGAATGTTGATTAATCTTGGTTAACAGTTCATAATACTGTTGACCATCTTCTTGGGGTTTTCCTCCAGGTACTTGTATTTATTCTCGATACATTTGGTGATCTGTCTTCCTTTCTCTTGTTCGATCTTGATCCTGGATATTGCCTGCTCTGCCTTCCATATTTTCTTGTCTCAGTCAGCCACTTGTATAGCTCTACTTGCCTTGCTCTGACTCTCTTCAGAAGAGGGGAGGTGTGTTTAATGTCCTGGTTGGTGTGTTAATCATTTTGATCTCCTCTTCTATTGTTCCTGTTTATTGTCTTTGTTCTGGTCTCTGGATTTATTAGCCACACTTGACATTTCTTATATATGCTGTCGATCCTCAGCTGTTTCTACATGAGATACTTGTATTTGAACTTGTAGACCGTCATTATGTTTCTGCTGCGATGTTTTTTTCTAAGTGTTGTTTTTGCTGCACCTGTTACTGATACCTTAAAATATTGTCAGATTTCTTTTGTCGATTCTGGATTTGTGATTAAGAATTTTTCTACGTTCCTGTCCATTCTTTCTTTGAATTTGTTTCATTGCTTAGGGCTGGAGTTTGTGTAGTCTATCTTGTTCTGCTTACTATTCTTCCTGTTTGCTAGTTTGGCCCATGAAGTATGTGGTGTGCTGACCTAGAGTACTACTAGCTTAAGGTCACTCTTGATTACTGTTTCCAGTGAACTGTGTTCTGTACTAATGATGTGGGGAGTAAGGGATTCGTTACCCAGATGTAATCTAGCCTGCTTCCATAGTTTGTCTTAGGTCTGAGATATGCGTAGCTCCTTATAGCTGGATGGACTTGTCTAAATGTATCTATTAAATCAAATGCTTTCAATGTGTCAATGATATGTCTTGGTTTGTTTTGGTTATTTCTTTCAGTTGTGTGGTCCAGATTTGTATCTGTTATTTCGTTCAGATCCTCTATTACT
>CAJVPT010001743.1:0-20059 GCA_910592055.1 Acaulospora colombiana | reverse complement strand
ATATATTAAGTTTATAATATTTAATTAATGAATTTTTTATTTATAAATAGAATTATTTTTTAAAAATAAATATTCTATATTATAAAACAATAAAAAATAAGTTTCAAAAAAAAAAAAACTTGTAATAATAATAAATAATAAAAAAACAAATATTATATAAATAATAAATTAAGAATCAATAATAAATTTTAAAAAATTTTGACCTGTGGATTAGTAGTACAGTGATAGTGCTTCCAGGTCACAATTACAAGGTCTGTAGTTCAATATCACTTAAGGACCAAAAAATAAAAATTATTCTTTTAATTAGGTTTATCAGTTATTTTGTAAAAGTCATATCCAATCATCTGAAACAAGCTTTAATCAGATTAAGCTATAAAGATGAGACTTTTGGCCTTCCATCAATCAGGGGTGAGATCTATGGTCCTACTATCAGAAGAATTACATAAAAAAAGGCTTTTGGTCTAATCCACTATAAATGTTTCACAGATTTCCTGCCTTGGCAGTCTTCAGAACCTCTACCCTTCTAGCTCAGAATATTCTAATATAGTACTTCGCTTAAATAAAAATCAGTCAAAATAGGGCTAATCCAATGCCACAGATGGTGACAAAGAAGGTAAAGTGCACCCTTTTGAGATCTGAGTGAATAATATCTTTGGACATATTGGAGAGTAAAACTAAATTCTGTTAAGTATATACTATATAACCTAGTTTAGTGAATATAATACAAAAATTTATAAAGCTTACTATTAAATTAGCCTGACTTGTTATTGATAACTATGTATTTGATCATCTGGCCCCTAGCTAGGTCTGTCCACTTACAGAGTAGTTGCAGATCTATCTAAGACAAACCATGATAGGTTATTATTAAGCTGCATAGATATAGAAATATATAACTTGTAGAAGATGATTGATGTAACTGTTGTAAGATTTAATTATCCATCAAAATTAAGTTAATTCTTTAATAAAGCTTGTATCTAATACCAGTTACAGTTAAAACAAAAAAAAAATTTTGAATTATAATACCTTAATCAGTGTCATAAAATTTGGATCATGACATCTTAATCTGTGTCATAAAATTTGAAACACAATATATACCTAAGTGGGAATAATTTATACTAAGTAGAAACAATATAATATATATCATTCCCACTTACTATATATTTCTCTTTTCTTTATATATATATAGTAAATTCTTATATTTAATAGTCAAGATATAGTTTTAACAAGATCAAGTTAAGAGGAGTAGCTAAAACTTTTTTATCCATAGTTTTAAGTTAAAGATTTTATTTTTTAAGTTGTTATATATATAGTAAGATTTTTTTTATTTTGATTGAACTTTTCAGTAAAATGTTTGTTTCAGATAATATTATAAATTAATATTTTATTATTAATTTTAAGTTTTTAACTATTTTAAACTTTAGATCAAATCTCTTTTTTAGTTTTCTTTTGACTTTTCAAATATTTTTTTAGATAGTTTTTTGAGTAGTAAGCAGGGTTTCAGTTATTTGATAGAGATGATTTAAGATATTTTCTTCCATAACTATATCTATTTTTATGTAAAGTATTTGAGAATTATTACTATAAACTAAATCAAAGGATGTAAATTTGATGAAAGCTTGTTTTGATATATGATAAATTAATAATATTAGTACAATAAATTCATCTCAATTCTCCTTTCTTTCAGTTATTTTTGCTAAATATTTAAATTATATTCTATTGAAATACTCTGCTAGTTTATTTGTTTATAGATAATATAGAATAAAAAAAATTTTTTTTTTTTTAAGCTGGCTCAATCTCCAGTTGATCTTTATTTAACTTTTACTTTGATATTATATTGTATTATCGATTTTAAAGTTAACTAAACTTCACGAACTATACTAATATGTATGTTAGGAATTTAAAAAAAGATATCTCCTGGTGCAGATCTCCTGTGGACCTTCGTGGCCTGTTGCCCCCTTTTGGGAAACTAACTTGCCTAGGCTGAGTTAGTGCTATTTTCCTTGTTTTTCAGATTGAAAAGGAAATTGAAGATTTTTTGTTTTTTCCAGTCCAGATTGACTCTATTTTTTGATCTCCTGGTTTGACTCCTTGATATGTTTTGGCTCTACTTGCTTTTTGTTTTCTTGTCAGTTTTTAATATTCCCCAAGATAACTTTCACTTGATTAGGGCTTCACATTTCTGTTTCCAGATGTTTCTTGTAATTTCTTGGATTTATTCCATGTACCCTAAAAGAGTTGATTTGACTTTCTTTTTAAAAATTCTTGCCCAATTGTGAATCATTTTAACTATGTCACGAGGGACCAAACTTCTGACAATTATATGTATCTAAAGATTGGCTTTCTTACTTGTTACCTAGTGGTCTATTCTTGCACCCAGAACTTGCTTTATTTTTCTCTATTCTGGAGAAAAAGTGCAATCATCTCTATTATATGGTTGCTGACATAAAGTTGCTTTCTGTACATATATACTGTATACATGTATTTGATTTTCTAGTACCACTTTGCACCTGATGCACTGGCTGGATTTGTAAAGATCACCTCTCCGTTCGTAGAGTTTACCATGGTTGATAATTCTTGAATCCACAATTTTAGCTTAAAGGTTCTTTGTTAATGGTCTTCCGCACTCGTAGAACCAGCCATAATTTTCCTCAAGCTCAGAAAATTGACTATTGCCTCCCAGTCTATTGTGTTACAGTCCTGGTTTAAGTTTTGGTTTCTTTCAAGGTAGCATCATTCTATGATTTTCTTGTTCCTGAAGTGGCTTCTAACTACTTCCCTGCTATCATAGTTGGTTACCTGGCCTTTGTATATCAGCTCTAGCATGTTTCTATTAATAGGTGTGATTTCTAGCCTGGTCATTTGCCATTTGAGTCTTGCTTTCTTGATTTTAGAATTCACCCTAGTGTATGTATGGGTCTCATTCCTTTTGATTTTCTCGATTTGGAGTTTGAGGTTCCTGAAGCAAATCCAATCCTTTGTATATTCTACCAGCCAGAGCCATGCTATCTTGCTTTTGTTTTTCCTAACTTTCAAAGCTGTTGTGATCATCTGACTATCCATGTGGATTATTATCTCTGTCCCTGCTAATAGAGAAGTCAATGCAACTATAACTGTGTTCAGCTCAGCTTCATTTGATGTTGTTTTCTGGAGAATTTTGAAGGCTGTTATCTCTGTCTCACTCACTGTCACTATATTGGTTATGTGAAATGCAATAGTATGGAAATTCCTGCAGCAGCTTGCATCAGTCATGATTCTAACTTTTTTCCAGTCTTCCACCCTTTGTTACAAGTATCTGAGCCTTTTTTTACTGACGTTGTCCTTGATCTATTTGTCAAACTTATTCCTGTTTGGGGGATTAAAGATATAGATATCTTTCAGTTCAGTTGTGAAATTGTTTTTCTATTGAAACAGCCTTGCTTCAATGCTGTCAGGGAATGAGAGGAGCTTGGTTACCTTGCTTATTCTTCTGTTCAAAATGATTGTTTGTTGTTTTCTGCAACTGCTATCGTATTTTTGCTTGAAAGGTTATTACACAGATATTTTTTTCTGTATTACATTGATGTTACACCCCAGGCATGTCATTAGATATGATGACGAGGAATCCTTGATATAGTGTCTCACCGTAATAGTATTTGTATTCTTTTTCTTTAGTTTTCTCAAAAGCAATTCTTTCTTCACTGTCTCTTTTAGTGTTGCTATCCAGATACGCTTGTTCTTTTTTAGATATCTGCTACTTAGCTTATCGGCCCAGGTAATACTATGAAAAGGGTTTGTGCCAAATTTGAGATTGGTTAATCTCGTTAAGTAGCAAGGGTTTCTAATATCTGTAGTTAATATATCAATAATATCTTCGTAGAAGTGTGATTGCCTTCCTTGCACTCTTCGCCCAATGGTTTGACATACTTGTACCCAGCTGATTGATTTAATCTTGTTGTGATTGGTGAATTGCACCACCCCCCTTAGGTCACTTGCTCTAAGCTTGTTCCTATACTTCTCAAACCAGGAGGGACCTATAAGTGCTTCTAATGATGTTAGTCTGAACTCTGTTGTATTGCATCCTTGTTTTATGTTTCTGAAGGAAAACCTTGTTTTTGTGTATTGGTAAACATGTCCTGCAAAAAAGTTCGTGCCTATTGAATACATTTTCAGGCATGTCTCCAGGATGCTTGTGTCTAGTCATGCTGCCCATTGAAGGTTTGTTATTCTTTCTCTACATAAACATCCCGTATGGTTGGCTGCCAAGTACAATTTCTCAAATAGTGTGATATGCTTCTGGAGCATGCATGCTTTTAAATTGAAGACATTGTATCCTAGGTCATTGTGAAAGATACAGTTTGAAGCTGAAGTTGCAAAACCTACCTTGTGCTTGAAGATTCATCTAATCTTTTTGTCGATATTATCAGCTTTGACTTCTGAGAGGTATATATCCTATATCAAGTACTCTACTTTTGATAGGATTACATGATTGATTATGTATTGCACTTGTTTATCCATTACTCTCTTCCAAAGCAGGTGATTGGTAAGGCTAGATGTTATCTGACCTATCAAATTTGTTTGATTTCTTTTTTTACCATTATGGTTGAATCAAACTTCTAAGTATCTTATTGCTTCTTGGGAGACTTCAATGGTATTATACTTGAAAATTATTTTGGACTCATTTTTATTATTGATTATGAGGAGCTCTGACTTTTTCGGGTTGACTTTAACTTATACGAGGTTGTAAAAAGAGCTCGTTAGCTTCAAGAAGGTTTTTAATTGCTTTCAGTTCTCCACTACCTATGCTGTATCATCTATGTATGCTATAATTGATATATTTGTGATGTTACGGAATGTTCTGAGTTGTGTCTAGTCATATGTTTTTGTGAGACTTCTATATCCTTGTACTTTATTAACCCTGCATATTGGTGAATCGTAATAGATATGTCAGAGGAGTGGTAATATTGTGTCTTCTTGATCAATCTCATTTCTAACTTCATAGGGGTCTATTGTTCCTACCCCTGTAATAATTGTATTTTTCCTATCTTTGAAACCTTCCATTATGAGATCTGTGAGTTTTTCTGGAAAATTAATCCTTCTCATGGCCTGCGCTAAGATGGTCAGGTCCACATTGTCATATGCTTTGCTTATGTCCTGAAAAAGGATCCACAGATCCTTTCTATTTTCTCTTGTATTTTGGATGACTATGTTAAGTTCAAAAATAAGTTCTGTTGTGCTCATTCCTGGCAATGCTACTCAGTTGTGTTCTGATAGAATCTTGTGTCTAGTGAGTATATCTGATAGTCTGTTTATCAGACCTTTCGTAAAAATTTTCTTGACTGATTCCAAGAGTGTAATGGATCGAACCTTTGTTAGATCATTACTCCAGTCATATGTCTTTGCAATTAGATAGATGGAACCTTCCTTCCATTCCCGCGATATCTGAACAGTGTATAAGATTGTATTGAAAATGTTCTTGACTCTCCTGATTGCCTTAGGACCCAGGTGGTGTAATGCTATATATGGAATTTGTGATGGGCCTAGGGCTGAAATTCTACTTGCCTTAGCTAAAATATCTTTTATTTCTTGTATCAAGAAGTCTATTGTAACTTCTGTATATCATTCCTCATTCACATGTTGAAGAGATTCATAATCTTCTTTCCATTCCTGTGGGATTGTTTGAGGCTGCAGCTTTCTGGTCCAGTTTTCGAAGTGATCTTGTACCTGTGATCTTATTTCAGCCTCATTCAATACAATGTCTGACTTCTCGTTATTCAGGATAATCTTATCAAGTTTGATTTTCCTTTTTTCCCTCTCTAGGAAACTATCTATCATTCTTTTCTTGTCTGATGTATACCAGGTCAGACAGTTGTTAATGGCCTCGCAGATTTTCTTGCTTTACACTATGCATAGGTGTCTGTGCATAGCATTCTTGATACTTTTGATCTTTTCAACTACTGCAATTTTGCTGCTTTGAAATCTTCTGAGGTATTAATTCTTTAGATAGGTTTGATGCTATTCTTCTCAGCCAGACAGTAGATTCTTACCTGTTTTTCTCCATTGACTTGTCCTTGTTTTTCTTCTATTAGTAGCTTTTTGAACTGATATAGCTCGATTGTTGGAGTTATGGCTATCCTGTTGTATCTCTCTTGTTTGTTACTTGAGTGTATCTGTGCTTTCTTAAATCTCCTAATATGTATGCTTGTTGCTTTCAGGACTATTTCTCTTAAGGTGTGCCACAGGCTATCAGTATTTCCGTTTTGATCTGTCGAGCCATTGAAATGGTCCACTTCTTTTTCTATTTGCTTTGTCCATTTCTCCCATCATATTGGTTCCGTGTTTGCCCATTTGTATCTTGTATTGGATTCTTTCTGAGTATTTCTTTTCTACTTCAGATGGGGAAAGCTAGGTGTGTTCTGGCAACTGCAATGCCATGATCACTCTCGTAAAGCTATTTATATCCATTTTTTATACTTGCTGTTAGTAGTTCTAATTGCCCATTCTGCATGATCCAGATTTGATCAATCCTACTTGCTATCTTGGATCCAATTCCTATATGAATTCTCTCTTATGTGGATTGGCTGTGCAAAATGTGTCAATCAATGTGTGATTTTTCATATCCTTAATAAGAATGCTATTAGATGACATTCTATTTACAAAATGACGGTACTTTTTGAAGAACCTATTTATATAGGGTATGTCTATGTTATTTAGGTCTCCTGTCACTACGACTTTCCAGTTTGGTTTATAGCTTGTGCTGAGCCACCTCGATATTTTTTTTTCAAAAATGTGTCTCTCTGAGGCTTTCACTAGAGAATAGATGCCTATTATCCTAAAATACTTTTTATGTGGGAATGCCAGGTCAAGCATGACAGTTCTTTCCTTGACTGTTTCTTTCTTTACAATTCTTCTTGCAAACTGATATTTAAGAGCAACTCCTACTCCTGATCCTTGTTTTTAATTTGTATTAGTCCAATGGCACTCATATTCTTTAGTTTTCCAGTATTTTGTTGTGTGATCGCTCCATTGGTCTCAGTGCTAATTATGATGTCCCAGTCTTCTTCACACCATAGCTCTATCCAGAATATTCTATTTATTTATTTATTGATTCCTCTTACATTAGAGGTTGCGATCCATATTGCTAATTCTTTTTTTGTGCTATCTATATTTCTTTAATGGGTTGACTTCTTTTTCCATTTTTATCTTGTGATGTTTTCTTATTTCTTAGTGTATTACTCATTAAGTTTAATATTAATGCTATTATTGACTATCTATTAGTACTCCGATGGCTTCAAGTGCATGCTGCATATTAGCTTGTATGTTATCCATTGTTCTATTGATTTGTTGCTGTCTTTCCTTAATATCTGTTATTTTTTGTCCTTGGTTCAAGGTTTCTGGGCCTCCCAGGTTGTTCATCAGTGGTTCATGCTTCTCTTTATTATCACTGTCTGGATACTATTCCATCTTGTCATAGTACTTCTGGTTATATGCTTCTAGATTCGTGACCCTTTCATCAAGATCTACTATTATTTCCTTGAGACTTGCCACTTCTTGTTGGATAATTGTGAGCATCCCCATGATCTCTTATATATTTTAGGGTTGTTGCATGCATCCTTGTTGATGTTACGGTTGTTTCCAGTGATTTCGCTGGTTTTGGTCCTTACTTGTCCTATTTTGCTGGTTTTTGTTAACTCGTGTGGCTGCTGCATATGAAGCTGGTCTCTTGTTGCTCCTGTCATTTGGTGGCATCTCAGCTTTGAAGCCACCTGTTCTGGCAGGCTTGAATTTGCTATAGATTTAATCATACTTTTCTGTTTGGATATGGTTAAACTCTTTTTATTGTTTCTTCTTCTCCTTGATAAGGCAGCCTTTCGCTGAGTATATTGTTGCATCGCAAATGGGATAAAGGGGTGTAATAATGGAAACTAAGGTTATCATAGTCTCCCCAAGGATAAAAATCATATCTTTTATAGCAAGCAGGTCTTCTCCTGTTTCGAAGCTTACTACTGTGAATTTCTTCAATTTATATCTTGTTGAGTGGGTATGTGGAATATAGCATGTCCATGTTTTCATCTTATTCAGGACTTGCTACAGGTCCCAAGCTATGGTTCAGGAAGTAGGTTGACCAGTTTTGCTATGATGTTGTGTCTTTCTCTCATTTGATCTGTTGATCAACTGCATCGTTAATTCTAACCACATATCCTTTAATGAGGATGCTACGTTTTTCGACGAGTGCTTTTTTGACTATCTCTTTCTCAAAGATTATTATAGCATACTGCTATAAGTTTTGTGTATTCATACTGACTCCTAAAACGCTGCCGAATTTGACAAACTGTTGTCTGACCTTGATAAGCCTTGTATTCAAGAAGATATCCCAAACTACTATAGATTTACCTTTCTCAATCGATTGTTTGCTGATCTGCATATATACGAGCTTATTGTCACCTAAATTAGATAATTCCATTCTTGTTGTATTATCTGCTACTTGTTGATCACTAAAGACTGCAATAATTTGGGTTCCCTCTTTTTCTCATTTACTGTAGATTGCAATAAGTCCTGTTGGCAAGTTAAGAACTTTTGTAATATAAAGGATTTTTGTATCATTATTTGAGCCAGGGGTGATGTTGGCATTGATGCCCACTTTGAAATGTTCTCTGCCATATCTGATCTCTGGATCGACTGGTGTTCTTGGTTATAGTTTAATACTGAAATGGACTAAGTTGTTTCTTCAGTTTACTGTTGTTCAGGATCTTCTTTCCTTTCATTAATCACGTTTCCATGTAGTTGTCTTGCATCTTCAGTTCCTGAGAGGTTGCTTCTCTCTATGCAGGGGTTTGGATTTTTTTTCACTTCTTCGTCTACAGATAAGCCATCCATTGAGGAATCTCCTATTCCACTCCTGGCTTTTTCCATTTGCTCGCTCCATGTTTGAGCCTCATGGGTTGGTTCCATTTTTATTTCCATATTGGTGGTACTGTGAGAAGATGCTGCTGCTGATCCTGAGCTTTATTGAACTCACTTCTTGGTTTGGTTCTACTGCTGATAGTATTAGGGTCTTTGTCTGTATATTAGTAGGCTTCTTGGCATATAGTTGGTTTCAGAAGGAGAGGATCTCTTTGCTTCTTCTTTTCGCTTGTAAAGTTCTTTTTATCTTTTGTTGTTCAAGTTGTGAAACTTTGGAGTTTCTGTTGTTGGAAGTCATCTTCCCTGTTGTCAAGGTTGCTGCACCTCAGGTGATCAGAAAAGAATTGTTGATATTGATAATGATAATATAAAATAAAATAGAAATATTATATTTGAAATTTTTTCAATAAAGCTTCAACTATTTCATTTCTAAAATATATTTGATAATTAAAAAGTATATATTTTAAATATCTATATTTGCAAATAATAATTTAATAAATAAAATTTATAACTTGCTATTTTATAGTATAAAAGATTACTTAAGCTTCAGGTTATTTGATAAAATAGTCAGTTGCAGCAATGATATGTTTTTTTCTTTGCTTATAATTAGAAGAATTCCATAATATCAATATCTATTTTGGAGAAAAGATCATTAATTGTGATTAGATATAAGGATCCAGGGTTCTAAATTTGTTTTATCATTGATATTAATCACAAATATTGATATAATACTTCACATCCTCAAATATTTGAGACCAATAGTATTAATTATATGGTTTTTCAAAGATCCTGTTCACATAAAAATAAACTCTAATAAAATAGTTATATAATAAGTATAAAATTGATTTTACTTTATATTTTTGAATTATATAAAGTAATTGATTTCTTGTTTTTATATAGTAATTCTTTTTGTAAAGTTAATTATTTTTTATTTTATAGTATTGTACTTTGAAAATAAATTGTTTTTATTATTTGTTATTAAAAGTATTAAATAATTTGTTAGTTTTTGAGACAATAATAATTTTGAAATTCTATTTTGTTAAAATAAGTTGTATCATTATTCAGGATACTGATTACCTAGACTAAATATTATTTATTATCAAATTTACTTATAGTTACTAACTTGGAATTAATTTTAAATAAATATAGACTTGGAATTATAAAAGATTGATTTATTGATATTATATATTTTAAATATGATATAGTATTATCATATTTTCTTCCAACTCTATATTTAATAATAAAGTTGTAGAATTCTAAATAAAATATTTGTCTTGCACATTGTTCTTTAAATTCAATTGGTATAACTATGAAAGATAGAACAATCAATAATCAAGAAAAAGTATTGGATTTTTAGATATAGGTGGAAGTATTCAATATTCCAGATGACTACAAGATATTTCAATTCAATAATAGAATAATTGCATTTAGCTTTGACAAAACTACTGTATAGCTAGTATAGATTATTGTATATTTCTTTTTTTTATTTCTTTATATTAAGATTTTATTAATATCAGTTTTAAAAGTATCAATATGAAAGTAGAAAACTTGAAAAAATTAAGATATTTCAAGATAGAAGATAAGATCGAGAGTTTCTTTAGGATTTCAAATACTTGTTAATTATTACTTATTTATTTAAAAAAAATATTCAAAGTATTTAGAAGGCAAGCAATAAAGAAGTTTTTAATAATTTCTTGTAATAAAAGGCAAGTCTAAAAAATTCTTTTCATTGCCTAATAGTTTTAGGCCTTAAAAATTCTCTACTTTTACAATTTTATTATCATAATATTGGATTTTCTTGTGGTTAATCATATAATTAAGTAATTTTACTTGTAATAAAAAGAAGTAATATTTTTTAGAGTTTAATATTAGAAAGACTTTTCTAAGAGTATCCAAAATAGTAGAAAGATATTGATAATAGAGTTCAAAGATAGTGAAGAAAATAATATTATTATCAAGATAGATTTTAATAAATTTAATGCTATAGAAAGTCAATACTTTGTCTATTAGTTATTAAAAAGGTGTAGAAGTATTGTAAAGATTAAAGAATATATTGAATTCATATAAAATATATTTTATACTTATTCTTATTACTCATTACAACTTGTTAATATTTATTTGCTAAATTAAAACAAGTAAACTATTGAGTACCATTGAGGATTTTCAAAAAGTTATTAACAATTGATATGAAAAAATATCCTTCTTAGTGATTACATTGAGTTTTCTATATACTATATAATGCAGAAGTACTGTTTTTTATTTTTTTGGTACCATAACAATAGAAAAAAATTGAGAATTGATAGTAAAACTAATAATTTTTCATTGAAACATTTCTTAATTTTCTTTTTAATAAATTCCTGTTAATCAGATAAGGCCTTATATAATTGGTATTTAATTAGAATAATATTTTTAATATTAATGCTATAGATTACAATAGTAGTCTTTTTCAAATTATTTATTTAGCTTTCTTAGAAATATTATCAATAAAGACATCCTTATTGTCAGATAGAATTTATTGAACCTTAGCCTATTACTGTATTTTTTGGTTAAGATTTCAGTAAATGATTAAGAAATGTGATTTTCAGATTTAGAATAGTTAAAAAAAAATAGTAGTGTTTTATTCTCAGATTCAAAAATAAAATCAGACATATAGTCTACTGTTTCTCAAGATTCCTTTTAGATTTATATTTAATTTCATTCAAAAGGTTTTCTTATTATTCTCATTATTGTCATTATTCTATGAAAGATATAGAGTATATTAATATAGTAAATAGTTTCTATAGCAATAGTTTTGTTTTTGTAAATAATTTGGGAAATACAATTCTCAAAGTTTCAATTTGCCCTTATGATTCAACCAATTAGTTTTCAGGATAAGGGTTTTTTTATATAACTCAATTACTTGTAATATTATTAATACAATTAAATTTCAAATAAACATTTCAAAAAAGTTATTTGTTCAAGGGTTCTGGCTTATATATTATTAATAGTCATGACAGTATTTTTGGACTTGATGTCAATTTTTAAATCAAATTTCCTTATAAGTTTGTCTGTATTAGTGCTGACAGTAGCATTAAAGTCAAGAATAATTATTATAGGATTATCTTTAATATATATATAGTACTTGACAACTATGGTTTTCTTTAAATTATCATAAGTAAGATAATTGGTTTTTATAGATATCTTAGATTGTTTGAGAATTTTTATTATATTTTTATATTGATTGGAAAATTATTATATTTATTCCAAAATAGCTTTGCCAAAAAGATTTGAAATGTTTTTAAAGATATTATACAGTATTTGAATAGTTAAATTATAAAGTTTTAGTTTAGGGCCTTTTGAGTTTGATAGCAAGAGAAGTAACAATTACTTCAGATTCAAAATCATAGATTTCCTTAAGTAAAATTCTAAAAACTTTTTTAATGTATACAATAAATTTAATTTTTATTTGACTCAAACTATTTTTATTTTTATTTGATCTCTCTTCTATTAATATTACAGAATTAATTGTATTAATCAATATAACTTTCTCCTCATATTCAGATTTGTTGAATTTCTTCTTAAATTCCTTAACAATAAAATAATTCAAAAATTTTTTAATTTTAAAAAAGTTTAATTGCATCTTTTCAAATATATATTTTTTGACCAGATGTCTTAATTCTTTATATCTGAAACATACAAGTTGTACAAAGTTAGACCTGTTAGTAGAATTAGAGGTAAGTTACCTTGAGTAGCAGTCTTGTTTTTTCACTTATGCAAAATAAAGTTTTAATTTTTTAATCAAATTCAATTGAAGTTTTTAAACTTTTTGATAAAAGCATTAATAGAATCTTCAGATTTTAAAGAAGCTATTTTAAAATTTATAAAGATAAAAGTAATGTTAGTGGTTTCTTATTATATATTGATTATTTAATAAGCTATAGCAAGTTTATAAGCAGTAGTCACAGTAGTAGAATTGTTTATAGAAATAATAGAAGTCAAATATAATAACAATTTCTTAATATAGTAGCAGAATTATTGACTGGAATTTATATTATCTTTAATATTGATTCTTTTAATAAGCTTTTTGAAAGTGACATGATAAGTAGTTACAGATTCAATTGAATCTAATCTATGTTTTTAAAGATTATGTATCTATTTATTGATTTATTACTAAGTACAAAACTACTTTTTGAATTAATCAAAAATAACTTTTCATTTTATAGTATTAATATTATTACTATTGTTCTCAAAGTGGATTATTACTATTTCTTAGTTTTATCTTGAAAATAAGCTTTAAGTATATAAATTAGTTTTTATCTTTCTATTGATTAATTATTATTGTCTTTTCAAAAATAGTTAATTAAGTTATAGAATCCTATGTAAAAATGGATTCCTAAAGAGAAAAACAAAGACAAAATTCAAATATTTCTTATTAGAAAACTTTAAAATTTTTAAATTAATAATTATAAAAAAACTATCTAGGATAATTCTCTATTGTTAAAACCTTTAATTTATAATATTTTTTGAATTTTGTTCCTATTAAAGTAAAAAGCTATAAATTTTGTTTTTCAAAAAGAAATATAAATAATTAAAATTTTATATGTTAAATACTTTAGGGATCTATTATTAGTTCTGAATTTTATTATTCAAAAAGAATTCCACTTGTAATATATTGAAGTGTGAGAATAGAAGATATTGTTCAAAATAATTATAGATATTCTTAAAAGTATTTATTATTATATTGATATATGTATTATTAAGAAAAATAGAAATAAGAAATAAAATAAAAGAATAATATATAAAAGTAATAGTAGAATCAAAAAAAGATTCAAGATATAATAATTAATTAAAAAATAAAAGATTTTTGTAATAGTTGTAAGTTTTAAATATACAGTATGCAGAGCAAAGTGACATATTGATTAGTAATAGATTAAGAGAATCAATAATAAAAAAATAAAATTATATAATAGCAAATAAAAATTTTAACCCGATATTGTTAAAGGAGTAAATACAGTATATATATATTAGATAGTAAGATTAATTTTTTAATAAAAATGGATTTAAAATAAAATATAAAATCAGTAAAAATTTGATTGAAATAATATTGAATAATAAAGATATAAAAAATAGCAATAAATTTAACTTTGAATCAATTTCAAAAATTTTTAAAAGTAAGAGAAGGTTCTTGAAATAAGTAGTAAATTAAACAAAAGTTGTCAATATAAAAAGAATAAGTTTAATTAATATTTGTGTTTAGATTTATTTTGTGAAAAATATTATAAATACTATTAGTAATAAAATAATTTTTAAACTATTTATATAATAAAATTTAAATTTTTTGCTAGACTTTGAATACTCAAATCACTTTTCAAGTAAATATTTTCAATACTAAACAAGGCTTTCTAATTGTTTTCAGAGAATAATTTACAAAGTAATAAATCTTACAATCATTATCAATTTGACTACCTATTTTTTTGAGTACCTGTAGCTAGATTAGATTGTTAGTTTATTAATCAAGTGAAAATATAAGTATATTTTCATTCAAGCAATATGATATATACTATAACTAAACTATTATTCTAATTTAACCAACTCATTGTAAACATAAAAGCCTCTAAGTTCCATCATAAGTCACCAGTTAGTTGTGCAGGTGAATAAACATCACATGAACTGTGATCTCTTCTCTCTCATTAACTCCAAGAGTATCAAGGCTATGGACTGAGTACCTTCAGAGGCAAAGTTGGGTAGATGAGTAGTTGTTAGGTGTCCCTTTATTCCTTCCCCCTTTTCATTTTCTTGTAAATATTTTCAACCCTCCCCCTTTATTTTAATTTTTTTTTTAACACTGACTAGTCGCAAGACTAGTATAAGAGACCTCCAATATCGGATGGTGTTGGGACTCTTGTGTGAGTCCTGACAAGTTAGGTCCTGATAATGGATGGCAACAGGCCGATCGGTGGGTGCATTAGTGTACTCTAGATAATGTCGATTCCTAAATATGGGAACGAGTAGGTGCTTATATATCTCACTAGTCCCCTGCTTTGTTTTTAAAAGAGAAGTATTTACACTAGACAGTCATGTATTTTTCTTATCCTGGCTAGGTTAGACATAGATCGAGTTATAAAAATAGATAGTTCCCTGTTCTATTTCTCTCTAGTAATCTGTAAATCCTTAAACAGTACAGAAAAGTATTCATCTCGATTGTTGCTAAATATGATCTTTTCTTAATAAAGCACGGGAAAAGGCATGGGATAAGCCAGTTTTAAAAAAAATAAAAAATAAAAGCCTCTAAGTTCAGCCTTGAGAACAATATTTCACTCCACAATGTTTTTGGATAAAAACTCTCTTAATCCACTGTATTATTGCCAGTAGGTTGTCACTGTTATATATTATATCAAGCTACTGGAATACAGAAAACTATAAAAGGATGTGTTGAAAAAAAAAAAGAAGAAATATTTAAAAATGTCTAAACAGATAACAAGAAAATAAAAAAGTAAAAATTGAAAAAATATTTTCAGTTTCCTTCAAAGACTTGTTTCTTTAGATCTCTTCTCAATAAAAAATGTCCGATTGGATATTCTTTCTTTTTTTGTCTATCTGAGAAACTTAACCATTCTTGATCTTGATTTTTTTCTTATATACTATCTAAGAAGACTTATTACCTAGTGAGAGCTTTTACTTCCAGGATATACTTGGTCTAATGATGGGTCTCTAAAGTATTTAGCATATAAAATTTTGCAGATTACTTATGTCCCTTTTTGAGGGACAAATTTATAGCTCTTCACTTTAATAGGGATAAAAATCAAAAATACTATAAATCAATGATTTAGATAATGGAGAACAATTGTAGGTAGTTTTTTTATAGTTATTAATTTAAAATTTAAAATTTTTTCTAGTGAAGAATATTTGACATTTGTCCTTGCCTTTCCTTTTAGGAATCCATCTTTAACTTGGTCCCAACCTTTTTTGAACAGTAATTTTTTATTCATCTGTAGTAAAGAAATGACTTATGGTGGATCCCAGATTCTTATGTGATCTAGTAAGAATTAAATCATGTTGTTTCAATATAATATCTTCTAGCAGTTATACTTAATTAAAAGAATTTTATTGATATATATCTTCTATTATTCAAAAGGCCAGATTTCTCAATAATCCTTTTGCCTTATAATGGTGAAAGAATCTTGAAAGTGATGGAAATCCTTGTTGATTGGAATATTCTTTAATAACTTCTGGAAAAATACATTTTCAACTATAATTAAAGAGTTGCAGCTTAGTATGGATTAGAGACTATTCAGTCTTATTGCCTAACTGGAATAAAAAAAAAATTTTGGTCTTGAACTTTGTCTAACCAGAATAATAGGAGAGAAAGATTTTAGCTTGAACTAATAATAGCTTTTTTATCACCTGAAGACTTGTTACTTATATCTTATTAGCCTTATAGAACTTGATCTATAGATTAACCCAATTAGAGAAGTGGACAGACATGGAGCACCAATCAACTCTTTCATTCACCAATAATATTATTGGAATATATAAGGTAACCAGTAAAAGCTTGTTTATATTCAGTTACTAATATGTTTTATGTTGATCAATCAGATATCAGATAATATTGTGCTATCAGAAATGTAATGTCAAATTGAAGTAGGCAAAATCTTTCAAAAAAATTGTGAAAAACAGTAAATACTTTAAGAGAGTATAAGACAATATGTGAGAAAGTGGATAATAAATCTTCTCCTATCAACAAAACTTCTATTTCTTGTTGTTTCTAGCTCTGTAAGATGACACTCTACTTGTCAGTCTTTTTACTTTCTAGAACCTTTTTGCCCTTAGTAGAGGAAGTGCATACTTGAGTCTTTTCAAGTCATTAAAGGCTCAAGTTTTTATTCAAAGAGTTTATAAATAAATAAAGGAGAGCAGGAGTGATATATGAAGACAAGCTTCAAGTTGTTTTAATAAAAATATAAAGATTTTATTAGCAAAGAAGTATAAAAATTCTTATGAACATCTTTTTTGTGTGTAGTCAGAGAATCATTGAAAAAAGTTTTTTATAATCATATCAATTTGACAACCTACTGTATTTAATAATTTCCAAATTAAATAGATATATAGAATAATTATAATAGTAATTTATTTTTAATTGAGAAAAAATATTTTAGTCAAGATGACCTGTGGGTCTATAGCACAGTGGTTAATGCTCCACAGGTCAGATCACAAGATACCAGTTCAACTCCTGGTAAAGGCAGCTGAATAGAATTAATATGATATCTGGCACCATAATCTGTAATGTGCTGTTTCCCATAAAAAGCCATTTCACATGCTGATCCAGTGAGCGTTGGGATTGTGACCTTTGGAAAAGGTATAGTGGTGTGATGATCATCTGGTAGGAGCATGATGGTCATCAAGATCGGTAACACAAAGTACTAAGCCCCTTAGGGATCATCGATGGAACTTTAATGGGTGATGTAAGTGAACCACTGGTGCTATCCCTGTGTAGGACTTGTGCCCTGCTTGGTGAATAACCCCTAGATTTGGTAGCTAACGTCAATTAAGAACCCGATAGATAAGTATATTAGGAGATTCAGGAGTCACATTCCTATTGGTAAATAACCCCTAAGTTTGGCAGCATGCGCCAACCATTGGACGAAGTTCTCTAAGTATTGACTAGATAGTGCACAGATACATTTAGATCCATTCGCAGCTGCAGGGACCAAAGATGTGATTAAGAGGTGATAAGGTATAAAAGATTATCGTGGGTTCTAGTAAGGGGTAGAATGCCAGGATCTAGATTAAGTTAGGTGGTTTAAAACTAGTGGTAGGATTTCCACCTCCTAAAGATCCAACCTGGAATGCAGATCCACCTACTGGGTGTAAAGTTGGTATAACTGAGTAAGGTTATAGGTGATAGGAGCGGATTAACTTAGATGCACCGTTATAGTCATATAATGGGTTTAATTACTTAATAAACATGTACTATTAGCATCTTTCACCTGAAAAATATATATATATATATATATTTTAGTCAAGATATATTAAAGTTGATAATCTAAAGATAGTAGAGATTATAGAAATGTATTGAAAAAAGTTTTAAGTAATTTAATTTAAATAAAAGATTTATTAGAGATATATAATGTTTAGGAGAAAAAAATTTAGCAGATAAAACCTTAGATTACAGTAACTACTTTGAATAGCAGGTCTTTATAGTATATATACTGTATATGTATATTTGAATATTAATTATTTAATAATTAAATAACTAAAATAATCAAATCTATAAGATTTTATTAAATTAAATCAATATATTAATTTATTTATTTGAATAACTTATTAGTTAAATATATTTAAGATATAATAATAAAATAAAAAAATTAAATACTATTACCTTTTTTCACTAATTCTCTAACCATACACAAAAAAGATATTTACAAGAAAGTCTTAACCTCTTTTATTAAAAAACTCCTTGAAAAGTGACTTAAAAAGTTATCTCTACCTTCCCTTACTTGTTTACAATCTTTTTTGATCAAAAACTTGACTTCTAATAATCAAGAACAAGTCAAGTAACACATTTGATACCAATGGCAAGAAAGTTCTCAAAGAAAAAAAACCAATAGTGAAGTATATAAAGATCTTCTCTAGCTTTGAAACAAAAAATATATAGAGGTTTTTGATGATAAAAGGGTTTAATTTTTCTTCTTCCAATCACTTGTAGGCCTTTTAGAACTATTGCTTTTATGGTTTTATAAAGAATTTTACTTATCTCAGTTTGATTCTGAATTTTGGATGGTACAAATCCTTATCAAAGGTAATTGACTAACATAAAATATATTGGTTTCAGGAAAAGTAAACAAGCTACTATTGATCACAATGCTATATCATAGATGATATAGAAAAGAAAGTTCTAAAATAAGTTTCTCTCCAACTATATATATTCAACTTCAAGAAATAGTTATGACACCAAAAGGTGAGATGAATTTGTACAAAGAAATTACATTTCTTCTCTAAGTTCCTTAAGTAGTAAAAAGATTTCCTGAAATAGAAGTTAAGGTCTTTTAGTTTCTTTTGACTATTCCAATCTGGTGCACACTTAAATAAAAACTTATCTGATATTACAGATAGTGACAAAAAAGACTCCTTCTGAGGTTCAAATAAAGCAAAGAATAATATCTCAATTAGACAAGACTCCCTTTGAGAAAAGACTGTGAAATAAAGCAAGAATCTTTTGAAAGACTTTGAATTATTTTTTATTTTTTTTCTTTTTCAATTTCAACTTTAGCAATTTATTGTTTTTCAGAATAATTAACAATGAAAAATTGTTAGCAATGATCTTTATTAATTTAGAGACATTATATCAAGCTACCAGAAGGGCATAATATTGTTTCCTAAATTTGACTTAGAGTACCTAGTTGAGACTTAGTTTTGTTTAATTCAAACTAGCTTAATGGATATCTTATATTTATTAAATAGTATAGTCTTTTAACTAATAATATACAAAAACAAGTTAGTCATTACATAAGAAGGTATAGATTATTTTGGTATTTTCTCAAGTATCTTAATAAAAACAAACTATTTCAACACAATTGTGGGTTAAAAAAAAAATAAATAAATAAAATAAATAAATTATATTATATAAATTATCATTTTGCTTTTATAATTAAATTTCTTATAAATCAATGAAATATATCTTGTATTATATATGTTATATAATATAAAAATAAAATTAGAATAATATAATAGATTAGAACTGTAAATAATAACTAAAAAAAAATATAACTATTAATTAAAGTCAAATGATAGTAAACCAAATTAGCTTTTTTATGAACTTTATAATCTTGTATAGAAATAATCTTACATTTCTTTAATTTGTTTTAAATATTAGAATAAATATTTTTTTCTTAAAAGTTTTAAAGATATATTTAACAATTACTATTTCTATTAAATATTATTATTATTATTTTTTTTTTTTAACCCGCAATCATGCCACAATAGCATGTCTTTATTGAAAAATTAAAAATAAATTTATAATATTTTATAGACTTTCACAAAGTGACTAACTCGTCTTCATACAAAAGTACTCTAAGTCGGATTTTGGGAACAATATTTCACTCCCCTAATAGATTGATAATAACCTCTATCTACCAGGATTATTGCCAACAGTTTGTCACTATAGATTGCCTGAAAACCAATGAATTGCTAAGTTAAAAAG
>CAJVPT010001742.1:0-20068 GCA_910592055.1 Acaulospora colombiana | reverse complement strand
GGGAGAGAAAATTATATGAAATGGGAACTAGAATACTCAAAAATAGATCCTAATCAAGACAAGCAAAAAAAATTGTGGATAATGATAAGAAACAAAAGAAATTAAGTAACTTGGAAAAAATTAAAACAAAAAAAAAAGGAAAATATTGTAATAGTAGAGTATTTTACCAGTCATAACTCCAACAATAATCAAAAGACCAATATATAAAAATACCTGAGATATTCAGAAGGCACAATACTAAATGGTAATTATATTCTTAAAAGAGAAATAGGAGAAATATATATAGTAATATATCTCAATACAAGAAAGTTTACTAGAAGAACATAAGACTTAAAAATCTTCAACTCCAAGTTAGCACTTGAAAAAAGAATCAAAGAAGTGATTTATAGCAACCAAAGCTTTTTAAATATTCAAAATGATAGAGTAAATCATATAGACATCAAAATCTGGAAAGAATCTATTATCAAAGAACATATTAGAGAAGGAACATATCAAGATTACCTAATAGATATACTTCAACATAACCTTGGATCTAAAGAAAAACCAATCTTCTATTCTGACAGATCACTTACTAATTATAGAAAAGAATATATGAAAATAGAAGTAGCCTAGATCCAAATAGAAAAAGAAGGAAAGAAAGGCAAGTTCCAAACAGAAGTAAACAATTGATTTTCATCTACAAAAGTAGAATTGATAACAATTATAACAATACTTCTATTAGTTTCAATTGAAGGTATGATGGAGATCTTTATAGATAGTCAAATATATATTTTTAAGTAAAAATCTTTAGAAAAAGAAGACCTGAAAAGGACATACAAAAGATGGCTCAAGAAAAAAATTGGTCTCTATGGGCATATATGATAGAGCTAATAAAAAAAAAAATATAGATTTAAAGCTCACAAAAGTCAAGGCATACTCAAATGACCCTTATAATGAAAAAACAGATGTCTTGGCTAAGGAAGCCCTAAAATTTTCATCAATTAAATGGAAAGATTTTACTTCACACAAAATTATAACTGAAATCAAGTGACAAGGGACAACTCTAGATGATTCAATTAGGCAGTTTTTTAAGAATATTAATAATAAGACAATAGTTTATTAGTTGATACAACAAATAGAATAGAGAAAAAATGGAGTTATCAGATTTCAGAACACTAGGCTCACATATGAAACCTAGTATAGGAAAGAATTAAAGATGGATACATATGAAATACATCTTTTAAACAATCTCAACAAAAAAACTTTTTTATTAAACTGGTCAATAATGAGCTACCTATTTTAAGTAAGTTGGTTGTAAAAAGATCGAATTTATATAAACAAGTGAAATACATTATATGTAGTCAACAAGATAAAACTATAGAACACTTGCTAGAATATTTAGCCTATAAAGATTAGCTATAAGAGATATGGAATAAAGGAGTAGATAGAATCATTAGAAACTTTAAAGAGTTATTGTGAGAAAGAAAAAAAGAAGCTAAAGAAAAAAATTCCAGGCTAATCATTGATAACCATAAAAAATAGAAGAGTTTAACAAGTGAATTGTTAAAATAGTGGAACAGACTTTTGAAACAAGTCAGAATATACTAAGTTTTTATATTAATTTTATAAAAACTAACCTTATCCTAGAAGTGACAGATCTAAAATATCAAGATAAACATATAGGAAGAATAGCAAGAAAATGAATAATAAAAATGTAAAAAAAAGTCTACAATCAAATCTAAAAAGGAGTCTGGAACAAGAGATATAAAAAGGTAATTGAATGAAAATGAACATAAGGAATTAATAAAGAAGACAAAATAAAAAGACCTTTTTGTCTATCAGACCAGAAAACTATGCTCTTGAAAAAAAAAAATCCACTATCTGAAAAAAAAAACCTTTAAGATGAAAACCTCAAAGAAATTTTAACAAGAAGAGTAGAGTATGGAATGAAATGGTTAGATTTTAAACTCTGTCAGAATCTCACAGAGTGATCTGCAATAGTAACATGTAGACAATAAAGTTAACAATTAGAAAGATCTTTATTTGAATTACTAATAGAATGATAAATTACTCCTAAAGTTGCACTTAGAGTTTTAATAATTCTTAAAATAGAGACAAGTGAGTTAAATAGAGACTTAGCTTTAACGATACATCTTTAATATAAAGTATACATATCTTTAATAAAGTATACATACCTAGTCTAACAGAGGGTATAAATAAAAAATAATAATAATAATTATTATTAAAATATTAAGAATTTATAATAATATTGTTGTTGTTATAATATTTATTGCTATTATATTTTGATTAAATGGTTTGTTTTTATAATATATTAGATTATTAATATTAATTTTATTTTTATATTTATATAATATATTTTGATATTTATATTAAAATAAAATAATATTACCATACTTTTTCTATTAATTTAAGTTTTTTGATATTTTTTATAATTTAGCAAATCTTAAATTTTAATTAATTTATTGTTCAAAAGCTATTAATTTTAAAAATTTTCTTAATGGTTTAAAAAATTTATTTTGTATTATTAAATTAAAAACTAGAAAAGTTGATATTGGATTTTTTAGTTTTATTATAATTTGGTTTATTTTTTTTTATTTAAAGATATTATATATATAAAGGTATTAATAAATCATTTAAAATACTTAATTATAAATTGTTTATATTATTAAAAAAATATGATATAATATGTAATGGTAATCTGTAAATAATAAAGTTAGCAATTAGAAAGGTTTTTATTTAAACTATTAATAGAATAATAATTTATCTTTAAAGTTGCACTTAGAGTTTTAAAAAATTTATAAAATAGAAATAGATGAGTTAGATAGAGATTTGACTTTAGCAAAATATTTTCAAATATAAAATATATAAATATTTAATAAAGCATATACAACATATTTAACCTGATTAAGAATTTTTTTAAAAAAAAAGAAATATGTTATATGATTTTTTTTTATATTTTAGAATAATGAAAATAGTTTTTGTTTAGTTTTACTTTTTTAAGAAAATTATCAATATATATATATAGTATATATATATATATTTATTTAAAAAAAAAAATCAATTAGCAAAAAGATATTTTTTAAATTAAATATTTTAAAACTAAAAACTATATTGAAAAAAAAAAAAAGTGAAATAATAAAAAATTCTTCAATATAATTATTTAAAAAAGCATTTAACTAAAATATTATTTATACATTTACTATTTAAGAAATTTAATTATCTTTAAATTCAAGAGAATTTTTTTGTTTGATTATTTTTTTTTTACATATAGATAATCAATTTATTTTTTGGTTATATTATAAAACAAAAAAAAAAAGAAATATTTATTTAAAATAAATAATAAAAAAAAGGATTGTTTTAAATAATTATTTGTTATTTTTAATTCATTATTATTATTATATTGGTAAAATAGAATAAACTTTTTTATTGTAAAAAATCTTTATGACAATTTGATTTAAAAAATGATCTTTATAAATAATTACAACAGATTTTTATTTTTTTAAATTATTGACTATAAGAATTTTATTTTCAAATTTTTAAATTAGATGTTTAAAAAAATTCTTTTTCTCGGGTAACCTTATTTATTATATTTTAAAAAATGCAAAATATAAATTTTCATTTTGTCTTGTGCGTTAATTATTCAAATTACAAACGAAAATTGAAAGAACAAAGACTTTTTCACCGAACTGTGCAACGTGTTCATCCTACAAATCACTTGCAATATATTTTTTTTTTTGCTTTCAATTCAATTCAGAATTGAGAATGTTATTTCGTAATCAAGACTTTTCTACATTTTATGGTCTTTTTTACTGTTTGATCTTTTCCTGTACACAATAGGTTCGACTCAAAATAATTTATTATATGTATATAAATAAATATAAATATACTGTATATATATATATATATATTTTTTTTTAAAAAAAAATAATAAATTTACAATTCCTTCTTATGGTTCTAGATAAAGGGCCTTCCTTGAATGACATTTGAGAATACATAAAGTTTTCTTTCTTGTTTGAGTACAGAGAATACATAACCGCGTCCGTACAATAGATCAAAGAATTTTTATTGGTAGTACTGAACTGAACGTACCGTAATTTTGAAAGGAAAGGGGAAGAAGGAAGAAAAGAAAGAAAGAAAGAAAGAAAGAAAAGGGGGGATGGAAAGGAAGAAAGATACGGCGGGTAACATTAAATTCCCATTTTCAGCTTGCCACCTACCGCAGCATTTTTCTTGGCGCCAAAAATAAAATTCCGAAAATAAGAAATTTCCTAGACTCCTTTGTTTCAGATGATTCTAATAATAATTTGAAATGATTTATGCTTAAATATAGCGGCCAATGTATATTAATAATGTGCATTTGTGTTATGGAGATGAAATTTAATTTTCTTAATACCTATTAATCACAGCAGTTATAAGATTCCAATTTAGGAAAATAAAGGCTTTGTAGCGATGAGATACATACGTAATATAGGTATCAACATACGTAATCGATTGCCTAGTAAGGGATTAATTAATTCGAGCCTTCGCATCCCGCGATTCATTGGAGAACATGCCAAAAAACCTTTTGCACACACAACAAAGCCTTTCACCCGGCATACAGCAATTATGTAATAGGCGCATGGTTTAAATTATGGTCCTTAAAGGAGTGGATCAAATTTTAGGCTTTCCCTTTCATTCCCACCGAAATTACATCCGACCTTTCCCAATTTTAAACTCAGTATTGCGACCAATTGGGCAAAGTGTGTAAAGATTAAAACGCCCGACATTATTTGACAGTATGTAGGTATTTACATAAGTGCATCTATCAATCTTCTGCCAAAAGATCGACGGCGAACATAACTTTTATCACACGTTATTTTCGATGAAATTGTCATTATCATTATTATTGTTATTGTTATTTTTTGATTTACACAAAGAGCAGCCGGTCTTGGGGGACTAGACTCTCAGGAGTTTTTCCCTGACGGCCCGTGACGATCAATGATCGAAACATGATATTAGTAGAATGAAATCTTTAAGAGACTCATTTTAACCACAGCCTTTTGAGTGTCCGTAACGTGAGAAAGAACTTCTAATTTCGGTTGGTGTTAAATGAAACACAGTTGGTTAAGACATTAGGATCAATGAGAGTGACCGTCAAAAGATTCTTGGAATGTTTCAGATTCTTGAATGTGCGCGCACACGAGAATATCAATTACCATACATAAATGGTCATAAACCGTGATACAAATGGCGCACAAAAATTCCTCTGATGTAATTTTCCGAGAGTGCGATTGACACCTAAATTCGATCATGAATATTATTAATGTGAGTTTATACCAGAATGAGTAATCAGCGAGCTGACTCTTACATTACATCACACACATAGTATGATCCTTACAGGAAGAACGTGGGCAGCTCAATTGTTGGAACCCGTGGCGTGATGTGGTGCAGTGCGGCGGGCAGCCTGCCATCGATTAGTAAACAGTGTGATTTTCGGCGACATGCACGTTCACGGTTCTCTATAAAAAATATATATATATATATATTCCCATTTTTCAAAGGCGAATGAGACTAGAATTGTATCTAACGTTTTGATTTATGAATCGAAATGATAATAATAATAATAATAATAATAATCACTAAATTTTAGGTCATTTAGGGGGGCGAATGAATGAACGAAAGTAAAATGAAATCTAAAGGGATTAATGAGAGGGCGGTAATTGATTCCTTGTATCGCACACACATCCAAGACATGCAGCACTCCTTTAACCTAATGCTGCATGTCGCTCGCGCGACAACAATCAACGATTCATTGGACATTTTCGCGCGTCATTCTTACGGGGCTTGTTTATTGTTACGGTCATCTATTGAATCAAAAAGAGATGAGAAAATTACCCGTTTATACCGAATGTACAGTACAGTATATTATGTAGTATCGTTAATTCAGTATAATAAAGAATTTTATTGTTATACGCTCCATGGTAAAAATAGGTTGGCACGTGCTTGAATTTCGAGAAAAATTTGCAGAACGCCTCACGCTACCTTCCGCGGCGTCACCATGCACACGTGACAAAAGGTAAGTTTCCCTTTTCTTTTCTCATTGAGCAAACGAACCATGGATGGCCGTTTGTGGAAGTTCTCTTGTCCGACAATGAGAGCATTCGCCGATATGCAACGATACGGATACGGATGCGAAAGAATTAAAGTCAACGTCAACAAACATTACCCACAAAATCTCCTCGTGGGAGACACCATCCGCTTCAACACAATGGCGTAACGAACAATGTTTCGTCAGGGAAAATTGGTGATCATTATATCATTGTCGAACAAACTAAACTCGCAAAGTAAAAAGAAGGACATCCGTTACGTACTATAGGTGTGGATATATGCATGACGATTCACGATTCGTTGAACTCCGAGATATTGGCGTATACGCATTACAGTACACACACACGCTGTATAAGACACCTTTCGGCAGCCAACGTAAACTTTAATCTTTGTCGAATAAGAAAAATATGGCTACAAACACTTTTACCCCGCAAAGATCCCCCGTCCTCCCGATCAAGAAAGAAAGTATTTCCCCACAGAGGTCATTCCATTTACGTCATTTAGCGATGTGCAATGACATAAGAATGGGATGAATGAATGGATGATATTGAGGCCAAAAGGCACAGGAAGCAATAAACATTTACCCCGCATTTTTTTTTTTGTTTTATTCTTACAGCGTCTGGTCTAGTAATCTATTTCCTCAACACACCCGATGATCACAAGGTACAGTACATATAGCACATGAAATGCGGGAGAGAACATGAAGGGAAAGGAAAAAAAAAAAAAAACAAACATTACCCCACAAAATTCTCACATTCTCTGCTGTTTGCATCACAGTTGCGTGGGCGTTGTTGACTCTACTCCACAATTCGAGAGTTGTGATCATTTTTTTCGGATGAGTAAATGTAATTGATGCACATTCGACGTCAAATTCACAAAACATTGACGTCCCGCGAAGGTAAAGGAGTGATCACGAGACGGTCGAGAATCTAATCGAATGATGTACACAATTTAAATTCACTGACAATTGAAATGGACAATTAATTTTAATGAAAAAATAAGCAATCAACAAACCTTTACCCCACACTAATCGTAGAGAAGTGATAAGAAGGATCAACGTCAACAAACAGTTTACCCCACACACACCAAAGTCTCACATATTGTAGGTGCGTATCTACGCACCCTTCACGACCACCAATCGAGTCGTTTGTTTGGGTTACGAACATTCTCTCAAGATGTTCTCTATCATGGCGTTTCCTTTGGATGACTTCATTTAATGTAAACAAAAGAAAAAAATTTTTATTATTATCACTATTTTATTATTTTATTTTAAGTGGTGTGCCGGAAACGGGTACGGTTATTGTATGTCTTAATATACAGTGGAATGCTTTGGATGGATCTAGTTTTCCTTGAAGGTTGGTCATACGTGACTAAAACGGAATGAATTCTCAGGGAAGGTCAGGTAACAAACATTACCCCGCAAAATTTATCGTACGACGCTGGTTCAATTACGGGAATGTGACTGGATGGCGTTAATTTGTGCAATAAATTAGTGTCACCCTCGTGTTGAAATGTGATTACTACCAATGACGCACTTATGTTCTAATGTGCTGCAGAATTACACTGATGTGATTTTTATTATTATGATTATGATTATTTTTTTTTTTTTTTTCATCCCATATTGATGTCGAGGTGGCTTTTGGCTTGCATGAATGTTTTGTTTTGCGTGTGCACATCTACCATCGAGAGCTTTGTTTGGATAATAAAATTTCGCGGAAGCGGAGTGTTATTGCGCTGGCGTTGTAATATGTGGCTTGTGAAATGAAAAAATACCCAACCGGTATTTAAACTGGATATCCTACCGATTGTCGTATCTATATTTGTGCCTAAATATGGAAGATCCTTTCTATACAGTAGTAGGACGGTGAAGAATTGGTGACGGGAAAGCCGAAGAATGGACAGTCGCGATCGGTGGAATTGATGTCTTTAGATGGATTCCGAGATTCTATATCACTGGTGAACAAAGAATAACGCAATATGAAACAATCCGGGATGCCGAGATGGAGGCATTTGAAAATAACGCACCACTGCGAATGCGCAGGGTATACACGACTATCTGATCATGTCATATCTGCATTGATAATTGCATGGGGTGAGTGGGTGTGCTAACCAAAGTTATCTGAATGAAGTAATTTTGAGAGGTCAGTGGTCCAATCACGTTTCACGCTTCGCGATCGAAGGAAATCTGGTTCATACAATACCATCATGCGATCTCGTTGTGATGAGAGAATAATTGCATTTCACATTTTTCGGTACCCCGGCGGTGTCATGCCACATAGCGACCAGATGTACCGCAGTCAACCTAATAATAGTAATATCATTCATTTATTTTATTTATTTATTTATTTATCACTTGTTTATTCATTCATTTGTCGATTATGGATTTACAGTATAGTATGTTATTGGTTTTGCGGAGAAGTGCATCCAAAAATCGAACCTCGGGCGAATTATCACGAGAGAGATGAAGCCATCAGATCTCGCAGGTTTGACGAGTCATCTTCTTTGCCGGCTTCACGTTTTCATCCTGAACAATCATCGCCAATGTTTTGTTGGTTAGAAATGTCGGGTTATGGTTTCTTTTTTTTGTTGTTTTTGTTTTTAGTTGGTTGATGAGATCTCAAGGTTGAATTCGGTAAACCGCTACACGATTTCTTAAGATGATGATCTGCATCTTGCATGAACAATACTGCCTAATCTTTTATTCGAATTTACTCAGATGATGCCTTGTATATGCTAAATGATAAACATGGCGTAAAATAAAGGATGCGCCGTTACTATTGTTATTATTGCTATAGACTGTATAAGAAAAAAAAAATAGATATTCGGGTTCCCATAAGCATTCGCGTGGCACGAGGCACCAGGCATTTGTACAATAAACATCTCGCGGAAAATACTTTTGTATAATAAAGGAAAATAATTTGGTGGGGGGAGCAAGTTTGTAGACTTTTTTGAAGAGGTTGCCACCATCATCTAATGTTGAATTGAAGGGGTGTTATACGAGAGGTGGCTAGCATGCTCACAATAGAGACATTGTAATGCCACGCTTCACTCTTGTAATCAATGATTGGAGACGACGTCTTTATTGGTGTCGAGCGAGATCATTGGTCAGTGACTCTGGCATAGGCGCCAGCCATTGTTGAAATTCTACTTTGTCTTCCTCATCGTTGATTCTAGAAGCCCTACGCACAATTGAATTCTCGTAGTGATTAATTAATTAATTGTATATCTCTTCAACTCACATTAGTGTAACTCCATTTTATTAATTGCCCAGTTTAGCGACATCGATTAATTAATTACGCACTCACCAACATACAGTATGTGCGTCGAGATTTTTGATGATTCATTGGTCAGGGATTATTGGGAATTCTTCTTGCTTTCGTTGTGCATTGGACTCCAACACCCTTGTATCGACCTGCAACCTGGCAAATCCAAGTGCAAACATGTATGCGCTTACAAAACGTTGATCTCTCGCATTTGAAGACGGACCCTTGTCGATCCATATCACATATTGCGTAGAACCCTGACCAAAGTGTCAATCTCGACCAGAGGAGGTTGCAGTGGTCTAAGCCTAATCGACGGTGCACAATGAGCCCTAATAGTTCAAGGGAAACTAGATTGCAAGAGAGATGGACGCACTTCCCTTCTCTGAGAAAGACGAGAGAACGAACGCTTCAATAAGTCTAGTCTCGTGGGATCAATAGCGGTAGGTGATGAAGCGTTTCATTGTTGTTTGAGAGGTATCATCGTTTCACCCAAAACCTCCTCCACCGAGTTATTTATTTGCTGTGTCGCCTAAAAAAAAAAAAGAGAGAGATAGAGAGCGAGGGAATGACCCATATGCACCTCCCAATGACCTACAGGGCACTGCAGAGAAGAATCATATGCGCATTTCCAAATAAGTTTAAATAAGGTCATACTATGGGATGCCTTTAAAAAAAGGCATACTGTAATCTAAGAAATTTTCGACCATACCACGCGTAACCATTAACCAAACCCGAAGGAAAGTGTATGTATGCCTTGTATGTACGTGCGTACATGGGCTGGTTATTCATTGAGTTAATGGAGTCCAAATCCGGAGATTGTGGGTGAAAATTTGGTTTGGAAAAAGGAATTCAGTGATGGTTTGAATATTTCAGCCGACGACGAATTCGGTTAAACGTGCGCGGTGACACCGTTCTTTTCTTCTTCTTTCTTTTTTTTTTTTCCTTGATGCGCGTTCATTCATTTTTCGACTTGCAATTATTGCAAAAAAAAAAAAAAAAAATGTCAATCATTATTAGGATCACGACGAACAATAGGTATGCACGAATGCAGAAATTTTTTATCGCCAATATTTGACAATGAACTTGGAAAAAATGACAAGTGGATTTCAAGGTGGCTCAGGCCACTTCGCGTAAGCATCCTTTTTTTTTTTTCTCTTTCTTTTTCGGAACCTTGTTTTCACACACCATGGTTGCTCACGGAAAGCGTTGGGACCCGCCAACCCACGTACCAGTCATCACGTATCACTGTCCAACCGTGAACTCCCTTTCCGTGTGTCAATATTTACAAAACAACGAGTCGAGTACCTGCCTTTTTTCTCTTCTCGTTTAACAAAGATGGTCGCAAATCGTGCCTCAAAGGAGTTGGTGATTGTCTCATGTCGTTCGCCTTAAAATTTTACAAAATCATCGATGAACCAGTTTGAACACCGGATATCAGTCATACCATCAAAAAAAAAAATTTTTTTTTCTAATCACCAGAGAATTAATTATGTCGCATTTTTTCCAAAGCAATCCTCTGTCAATTTAAGTTTTGGTCAGGTGTCCATAAAGGAATATCATCAGATCTTGGGACTAGCCATTAATTAACAAGTGTGGGGAAATCTCATGTTCAAGAATTTCCAACATGCCTCGTTGTGCCACACCTGCAAGAACTGAACAGTGGAGGGAAAAAAGTCGGTATATTAGAATCCTCGTATTTTTTACTTACAGTATTATCCTCTTACATCATTGTTTGCTCATTGCAGATGATTGATGGTGGGTTTTTCTTTTCTCTCGCCCTCTCGCTCCACTTCACATCCCCGTAGAATGCGTGCAATCGTTTCTTTTTTTTTCTCTCATGCTCATCTGATATTCCGATAAAGTCTCGATTGACTTGGTGCATAAGGTTTTTGTGCACAAAACAACTTTCCTTTGGGAAGAACTTTTTTTTTTTCCCACCAACAATATCACCATGCAGTCGTCTAGAAACGAGAGATAGCCAACAAACAGGTAATCGATGTGATCGATAATATGAGGTATAATGAATGGTGCAACGGGAAAAAAAAAAATGTGCGGGGAAAGAGTTAACGGCGAGTGTGATGACACGTTGCATAACGATAGGTATTGTTGTGGATTCTTATCTGATACGTTATCTTTTTTTTCTTTTCCCGGTGCCATGAATGACTTGGGGGCTTGGCCACTAATGAAAAATTGCCTTTTCTTGCGAGAGCAATGTCGTAATGGGCGTTAAGTTCAAGGATACATCCGGACCTGTCTAACAAAGGTCCAGACCGGCTCGATGCCTGATAAACGAGTAGAATGGGGTTTTGAGTGGGTGCTACCCTACCATCGCACAAACCACGTTTCAGACACGCGCCACATTCTTATGCACGAGGTTTTGTTTGCTATCCCTCCGTGCCACCCGAAAAAAAAAGAAAAGGATCCCCCATTTGTTTGTGTTGTACAAGCAAAAGCGTTTCATCTTTTTTTAGCTAGAACGCATCATGTGCAACGGTTTTTACACTCCATAAATGATGTTTCGGGATTTCGTTTGGCAACCCACCGGACGATCTGTACATTTGATGCTGAAGGCTTGAATGTTCTATTCTCAGAACTTCTCCGCTGAATTGTGATACCTTATTCGGAAGCGCATTCGCCATTTAACCGAATCATCCGACTAATGGGACCGCGTAATTAATATTACACCATTTCCACCTTCGCGATAGAAACCCAATCGAAAATGGTGATTGGGATTAGGAAGTTTAGAATGAAAACCTTGAATCCATGCCTCACAATCGGCTTGCGCAATTGATGCTATTGAGACGCCGGAAATGGGAACAATTTGTTGACATGCGCACACGCCTTCACCCTTGACGATGAAGATGCCAGTCCCGTTTTCAGCCATCTCGAAACACGGAAACCTTTGAATACCTTCGAGGTACTCGCAGTATCGATGTGGCGTGATTCGTATTTTTCGGGAGGAAAAAAAAAAAATCCGACTTCATCCCGTTCCTCTTCCGACAGGACACAATGGAAAGTACAAGATGATAACGTGGATGCTAGATGGGGACGGCATACAAACATTCGGAAAGGTCTTTTCCTTTTTCCGCGTTAAACGTCAGCGGCCGCACCAAACACCAACCACACCGCCACCATGAAAATCCTTCCGTAATGTATTCTTCACGATTTCTGTTTATAGATGAAGACAAGAGTAACTGGATTTGGAACACTAGCGGGTGACATGCACATCGAAAACAATGTCTTTTACGATTTCCCTTTGTTTTAAAAATTTTTTTTCTTATGCGTTCATCACTCATCCGTGATTGGTTACTCTGTTCGAGGCTCATTCACTGACGGTACACACGCACACTGTGTGCACTGTACTTAATAATAATAACAACAATAATAATAATAATCGTAATTAATATTGTAAAGACAAGTCCGAAATGAACAATCGTAAACATAAAAGTCGTCAATATTTATCACCCGTGGTCCACCGGTCCGTGCAAGTTCGTAGGATTCCCGACCTTTTGTGCAAATAAATATTTACACTGAATGGCTTGGGTGGAGAGGAGATGTGATGTCCATGGATTCTCGATTCAAAAGGCAAATTTACTTGAATACCATTAAAATGTGTGCCGTGTGTCACCTGTGAAACCTTAAGAATGAGGAATGGTCGAGATTCATTATCCCCTGTTGCATGCTGCGAATTTTTTTTTTTTTTCTTCTTCACTTTACACGACATAGTCGATCGGGAAACCTTTTGGTCTTGCTCACCGAGGAAGCCTAGCCTAGCCTCCGGGTGCAGGGCGAGAACGCCTGATGTAAGTGCGTGTCACCTACACATGTAATAGCAATGTCGTATATTGGTTGATGATTGGTGGTGTCACCTTTACAATGGGAGACATACAGTATCTCCCGTCTTAGTGAGCTAATGTTCTTTGTTTGTGAGTTGAAGGAGGAAAGGCCTTTTGTTGCTCGCTCCTTTGTCGTAACCTTGCATCACCTCATTTCTTTATCCCCAGGTGTCACTCGGCCATTTCATCTACTGAGAATTTTAATTAATTACCTCATTTCATTCTTTTGGTGACATCTGGGGCCAAAAAAAAAAGTCCTCAACCGCGTGCCATCCATTATGCCATATGTGCTATCGTAAATAAAAAAAAATATGTATATATATATATGTATGTTTGTTTGTATGTATATATTATATATACTGTTTTAATACATACTACTCTAATATAAATTCATCAGTATGTATAATCAGTGAAAGTATTTAAAAAAAAAAAAAAAAATTTTTTTTATAAGCCAAAATTGTACATCGTAAATCAAATTAGTGATTTCATAGATGACGATGGTTTTTTTTTTTTTTTTAAACTACCCTCAATCAACTGATTGTCTCAAAGTAGTACTTTATAATTTATATGATAATATTAAAACGGGAATTTCTCATTCGACGCATACCTATAAATATCCCCCATCATTCCTTTGAGTTGCCTCACCAAGTTTGAAAAAAAAAAAATAATCAAACATTCAACAGTTTCATCTTGTCTTCTCATTTTTTTTTTTTAAAAGAAAAAGCAAATATTAGATACATAGATACTCACTCATATACACGCACACGAGCAAGCAATATTTAACTGTATCTCACTCTTCTCAGCTACTCTAATCAATCAATAATCATCATCATCATCAAAGTTGACAAATAATCATTGCGATGACAACAAAACCAACTCTTATTGACGTTCTCAACAACGAGACATCTTATCCATACTCTCTAGACGACTTTGCCACATTCTTAGATCAAACCTACTGTCTAGAAAACCTGGAATTCTGGCTGGCCTCTCGTAGATATAAATACTACGCTCACAATTTCTTCAACCCGAATGCCTCCCTCCCCTCTCTCTTGTCGGAACCCGACTTACTACTACCCAGTGATACGTTGTATGATGATGCCGTCTTGCGCGGCGACGCACCGGCCCACAGCGAATTCATAAAACAGAAACTCCACGAAATAATCACCACATTCATTTTACCAAACTCGCCCAAGGAAATTAACATCGAGTCATCGGTGCGAGAAGATTTATTAACGAACGTATTCTCTTACAATAATTACGACCCTTCAATACTCGAAGTGGTAAACAATCATGTGTTCGAGTTGATGCAGGGTTCATGTTTCTCGCAATTCCTCGTGGAGGCGGGAAACGTTGAACTGCGAATGTCCAGCGAAAGCGAAAGTCAAGAAGAATCCGATAATTCTTCACCTTCAAGTCCTGGCGTTTCGCATTTTCAAAACGGAGTATTCCGACGGAGCGCCAAGAACGGAAGGAAACAGAAGTTTGGTGGACTAAAACTGAAAGAGAAATATAAGAAATTAACGTCCAAAATCGGAACCGCCTTGTAAATACTTTAACTCCAGCACACATTCGACAAAAAAAAAAAAAAAGGACGAATAAATATTCTGCATCCGTTCTTTTTTTTCTTAATCATTTCATCTTTAATTTAGTAGTCGTTTTTCTTCTTCCTTGCAATTGTAATATAAATGCATTCTTTTTTTCTTTTTTTTTTTTCCTTTTTTTTTTACTTTCTTTGTACAGAACATAGAATTCGGGTTTTCCTTTAGATTCTCATGCCCAAACTTAATATCAACAAAATTATTTACTTTAAGCAGCAAAAGCATTTTTTTGCAAAACTCGTGGGCGAACTACAACAACGTTCACCAACGTTACTATATAGGTTTGGGTTTTCGGAATCAGGGAAAAAAAAAAAAAACAAAATCTTCCCTCTCTACATGATTATTCGCATAGACTTTTTGTAACGAAATTGATCTTTCGTTAGCTTAAAAATTTTTTTTTAATTTTTTTTTTCTTTTTTTATTGCATAGCATAATGTAATTAAAAAAAAAAAGTAAAACTTTACTGTTCTGGTAGTTTAACAGTAATAACCCCAATATTACGCTGTAATAACTAAGAATGTTTCGAGCAAAAAAAAAAAATCGAAACAAAACAAAAAAGCAAATAAATTTTAAAGATAATTTTTTTTTTAAAAATAACAAAGTGCGAGTGTCCTAGTTTGCCATGTCTTTCATACGTTGTTGTTGCTGCGTCGTTGTTTCGTTGTCAGTGTGAACATCGGCAGCTCGTCTTTGTCTCATTCGGAACACCGGTCACCAATGAAATTTTAGGATGACTAACGATTAAAAAAAAAAATATATGTAAAAAACAAATACATGCTTGCAGGTTTCTTTGTTTCAAAGATTCACAAAGCAGCAACAACCACGGATGTGTACTTCCGTCGGACGATGAGGTTCCCGAACCGCCGCCGATCATCTTTTTTGCTTCATTCGCCTCCAAAAACCTTTCACCTTCTTACCCTTTTTCCGGAATTCTTAATAGTGCGAATGAACTTCAAAACTTAAATTCGAATGCGAAATAATTGACATTGCAGATTAAGAGATGTTACCCATATGCGGCAACAATATTAACAATGATCAAGAATAATCGAATGCTTTTTGATCACTGTTGGCTAGCCATTCTTGATTGTTGGCATTATTCCTCCACGCGTTGATGACGTGCGTATATACTGTACGTACGTATGTATCACCGTCTCTTAAAATATGAAACGCGGGAAACTTCCAATGATTCCTGAATGATGAAAATTTCCCATCCTCCATTTCACAAACTTGCAGTATCATAATATTTATTTGCGCGCAACAAGGACCTACGCTTATCATGTCCTTGTGCTCAAGAATCGACCAAAATTTCTTCTTACACAAAGCAAAGGTTGGTCAAAAAGTAAATCCTCGACTAAATTCAACGTGTGTACCCTCCGACCTCTTTCTTTCACGAAAAACCTTATTAGATCATTGTTTGCAGAACACGGATACAAACAAAGAGTTTGGGTTCATTTACACATTGCTCGATGTTTCACCCCATCCGGAAGATGCAACCAGCGAATACTTCCGGAACGCATCACCGTGAAATGCAAATGCGATAAATGCAATAGTAATCGCCATGGCGCTTTTCTTCGTGACTCCTAGTCGTCCATTAAATCAGACCACAAAAAAAAAAAAAATAAGCAATGGTCGACAAATATTTGATGCACGCTACGTATCAAAAAGAATAATTTTAGAAAAAACTTATCGTGCTATCTTTCCACAAAAAAAACCAAACGCATATAAGCTTTCACTGTTGTGTCACTCACTAGCTAGCTATCTTGATATCAAAATATACATACATATATCGGGGTAAACCTTTTCTACGTGATTGTTGCTGCGCACGCACCCGGAAATAGTTGATTCCATTTTTGATCAAAGGGACGTCGCACCCTCTTCCATTTCCTACAAGCAATCCATCCTCGTATGGAAAAAGGGTAAATTTGTTTGCCAACATGGAAACGCTTTATCTCTCATTCACCGACAGTACCATTATATTTCGAGTTTCATTTGGAGGAATTGAATTCTTTTTTTTTTTTTTTTTAATGAATGAATGATGGATGAATGGCAGATGGCAACTCGCAAAAAAAAATCGACTAATTTAAAAATAGGAAAAAAATTGTGAATAACAAATTTCTTGGAATTTTTTCTTTAAATGCAACTTAAATACAGAGGTACATATTTACTGCACATGACTTTTATTTTACTTTACTTTAATCTAATAGAAATCTTTATTTTTTTTTTTTTTTAAAGAGCGTATTTGGTGATCGTCATTCGAATGAAAAATGAATCTGGTTTATTTTTTTTTTTAATTGCAAATTATTTGATCAGTGATGGAATTGTTTGTCGATACGTTTTAAAAGATAATTTGTGTGGGATGAATCGCATGAAATGTAGAAACACCATTATCACACTGTATAAAAATTCTTTAAAAATTCTTTATTGGTTCTTGGCTACCACTTTTAAAGAAAATTACATTGAATAGAAAAAAGCGAAAGGAAAATATTCCACATTTCGTTTTCTACAGCAATAATTTAAAATCAATAAGTTTAAAATAACCATTTCTGTCACAAATAAGGAAAAATTCTTTTTACACATACAATATAATATTATCTCTTGAATTTTTTTTTTTTTTTTTTTAAAAAAAATGGCCGGCTATTAGTTGAAAATTTTGGCCATTGTAAGTCCGGAACACTATATTTTCTTTATCATTTACATTTTTAATTTATACTGAATGATAGATACAATTAACGATTAATAATATAGTTAATGCAGTAGATTCAAATATATAAATTTGGGATTTAAATTTAAATTTAAATTATATAGTATTATATATTATTATAATATAGAATAATTCTATATCTCAATACCATATAATCAAAAATTTTCACAGTTTACAATTAAACCAGTTTTGCAAAGTTTTATACAGTATATTTGAGGCATCGTAATATGTTGCTAAAAAAATTTCAATATTTTAACTTTTTACACTCGTATTTCACTATACTTTTAAGATCTTTAACTAATATTAAGATTTTTTTAATATTATTTTATTTCATTTTATTAAATATTATTTTTATTATATTTCTTATAACTTGTTTATAAAATAATAATATAAAGTCTCAAATACAGTAGATTATAATACTATATTTTAAATATAATATTAATTATCTTTTATTTTTATAGTACAAATCTTTATTTATTTATTAAAACTAAAAAAAACCATTATATAACAAAATGACCTTAATACTAAAATTAATTGAAATATTTTATATTATTTTTATTTTTCATAATTAAATAAAGTTCTTGATTATTATTATTATCATTTTATTCTCTATTAGATTGATTATATATATATTATTAAACTTATTTTTATTTTTATTTTTTTTTAAACTCTAGGTCAGGCTAGATACGTGTGCTTTATTAAACATTTGTATACTTTACATTTTAAATAATTCGCTAAAGCTAAGACTTTACCTAACTTACTCATCATTGTTTTGTCTTAATATACCAAAACTCTAAGTGTAACTTTGGGAATGATTTATCGCTCTGTTAATAGTTCAGGTGAATACTCTTCCAACCCTTAACATCATTGCCTGCAGATCACTACTGCGGATCACTATCTGTTGTTCTAACCAAGCTTAAAACCCAACCACTTTATTTTATAAATAACATCTTTAAGTAGAATTTCTTTCAGGCTTTCATTTTCTTGAATTCTTTCCTCTAGTAGAGAATTTTTACTTTTGGGAACTAATGGTTTTAAGTTGTGTGTACCTAAGGATCAATTGATTTTTTCTACTTTGTGAATCTCCTGTGAATGTTTCCATTCGATTATCTTTTCACATCTTTTGTTCCAAATCTTTTTCCTTATTTGATTGCATACTCTTCTCTGCATCTTTGACATCTATTTTCTTGCTTTATTACCAATTCTTTTTTCATGGCATTTCAGATCTACCATTTCTAGGATTAAGTTTCTCCTTATTAGCCCTATGCAAAAGCTTAGAGTGTTTTGACTGGTTTTTGAGATCTGTTCTACCAGTTTAGAGATCCATTTATCCAATTCGACCATTTTTTCTTCCTTATGGATAATTAATCTTGCATATTTTTCTTCTGCCTCTTTTTTCCTCTCTTGTAAAAGCCCTCTAAAATCTCTACAGATCCTGTCTTGTCCTTTATTCCATGCTTCCTGTAATTGTTTTTTATATGCTGGATACTCTAGTAAATGTTTGAAAGTTTCACTTTGCTAGCTGCATGCAATATACTTCACTTGTTTATAGAGATTGGGCCTTCTAATTGTCAGCTTGTTCAGAGTTGGTAACTCGTCATTCATTAGTTTTATAAGAAAGCTTTTTCGCTGTGATTGTTTAAAGGAAGTGTTCCAGATGTGTCCTTCTTTCATTCTTTCCTATATAGATCTCAAGTATGATCTTACTGTTCTATAATTTGATGATTCCATTTTTTGGGGGTTCTGTTTTGTTGTGTCCACTAGAAGGCAGTTGTTTTATTGTTTACTTTTTTGACAAACTGTCTTATTGGATTGTCCAGTGTCTTTTCTTGCCATCTAATTTCTGTAATGATCTTGTATGAGGTCAACTCTTTCTATTCTATTGTTGGGAGTTTCAGAGCTTCTTTGACTAGGACATCTGCTTCTTCATTGTAAGGATCATTGGAATGTACCTTAACTTTGACAAGTTGCAGGTTTATGATCTTTTTTTTTTATCAATTCTAACATTCATACCCACAAAAACCAGTTTTTTTCCTTTAACCATCTTTTGTGAATTTGCTTTGAATCTTCTCTTTCTATTGTTTTTCACTTGAAAATACAGGTCTGACTATCTGTATAGATTTTCATGTCACTATCCATTGGAACCACCAGAAGTATTGTAATAATTGCTACAAGTTTTGTGTGTGTTGAGGAGGGTCAATTATCTACTCCTGTCTGAAATCTACTTTCTCTGCCCATATTTCCTATCTGAATCTATGCTGCTCCCATCTTCATTTCTTCCTTTTCATGATTAATGAGTGATCTATTGGAGTAGAAGATTAGTTTTTTAACATTGGATCCCAGGTTGTATTGAAGTATTTTTATTAGGTAATCCTGATATACTCCTTCTATAACATTGTCTCTAATGATAACCTCTTTCTATCTTTTAATAATTACCTAATTCACTATATTGGTTGGAGTTGAGGTTTGAAAGTTTGGATCCATGTTGATCATCTTTTCCATTGTTCCTTCTAGTGATGCCTTGGAGCAGGGGATTGTTAGTTCTTAAGCTCTTCTGGTTGACTTTCTTGTATTGAGATATGA
>CAJVPT010001741.1:0-20071 GCA_910592055.1 Acaulospora colombiana | reverse complement strand
AAGGGAGTGAAATATCATCCCCTAAGTTGCATCTAGAGAAGGTTAAACTTTGTAGACGGGTGAGTCAATATGTGAAAATCATAAAATATGTAAATACCAAATATGTTTACAATAAAATGGACAAGCCATATTGACCTGACTGCGGGTTAAAAATATATAAATATATATATATTACTAAAGTCAAATATTTGTTTAATTCACTCATATTTATTTTACAATTTATCTAAATTCTAAATACAACTTCAAAAATAATTTATTATTTCATTAATAGTTCAAATAAAGATCATTTTAATTAATTTTATTATTCACAGGTCACTACTATAGTTTAATATATTAAATATATATATTTTTTTAAACCATGGTCAAGTCAACACTATGTGTTTATTAATTAATTTGAAAACTAATAGAGATACATAGAGCAATTGCATTATGGTTAAACTAAAACTAGTACCAACTCACTTATCAATGGCTTTCAACTCTCGAAAGAGTTTTAGTCTCTAAATATAATTTTGGATACAATATTTTGTTTATAGTAAATTTTGAGTAAATATTCTTCTAATTTATACATAATTACCAACAAGTTATTACTATTTATTATTTTCTAAGGAACTAATTTTGAGAAATTACAAAAATGAAAAGAAAAATTAAAAGAAAAAGATATATCTAAAAATGTACAATTGTGTTTACATGAAAAAGAAAAAAAAAAGAAAAAATAAAAGCACTCTATATTCTTCAAAGGATTTCTACTAAAAATCTCTTTACATTAGAAATTAATCCTTCTAAAATATTCTTTTTTTTTTTTACCTTCTGTCAGATTAGTTATGTATGCTTTATTAAATATTTGTAAGCTGTATATATTAAATAAAACACTAAAGTTAAATCTCTAACTAACTCACTTGTTTTGGTTGTATTACCTCTCTAAGTGCAACTTCAGAAGTAATTTATCACTCTGTTAGAGATTTAGGTGAAAACTCTTCCAACTTCTAGTATCATTACCCGCAGATCACTACTGCAGATCACTTTTTTAAGCTCTGATAAAGATTAAAACCCCAACCACTTCATACCATACTTCTCTCCATTTAATAGGATTTCTTTCAACTTCTTATCTTTGACTCTTTTTTCTTCATATATTAGTTTCTCACTGGATCGACTTTCGATGATTTTGTCCTTCTTTTTCTAATCGCGTGGGTGTAATGGTCTTTTTATCTTATCATATTTGTGAATTTCTAACTTCTGTTCCCATTTAATCACTTTTTCACATCTTGCATTCTATATTTTCTTTCAGAAGTAATTATATACTTTTTTTTATATCTTCATTATCTATTTTCTAGCTTCTTTTCCAATTATCTTGCCATGACATATCAAATCTACTATTTTAATAACTAGTTCTTCATCTATTAGTCCCATATAGAAGCTAAGTATATCCTGACTGGTTTTTGAGCTTCTTTCTACCAGTTTTGCTATCTGTTTGTTGATTTCTTCTATTTTTATTCTATCATCTATTCTCAAACTTAACTCTTTCTCTTTTGATTCTATTTTTCTTTCTTTTAAGAGCTTTATGAATCCTTTCAAGACTTCTTCTATTCCTTTTTGCTATGTCTCATTCCACTGAGTCTTGTAAGTTAGGCATTCTAGCAAGTGTTCTATTGTTTTCTTTTCCTAGTCACATGTAATGCATTTCACTTGCTAGTCTTCTTATGGCCAGCTTTATAAGTATTGGTAGCTTATTATTGATCAATTTAGTGTGAAAGTTTTTGTTTCATAAGCTTTTAAATAAGGTGTTCCATATATGTTTCTTATTAAAATATTTCTATACAAGGTCTCACGTATATCTGTGATAGTTTTGGATTTGCTTGTTCTATTTTCTTTCGATTCTATCTTGAGTTGTCTATTGATAGGCTGTTACTTTGTTATTAATTTTTTTAATAGTTTGTCTTATAGAGGTATCTAGCACTATATTCTACTATTTAATTTCTGTAATTATCTTATGTGAAATCAATTTTTTCTATTTTATTACTGGCAATCTTAGTGCTTCTTTAGCCAAAGTATCTGCCTCTTTATTATACTAGATATTATAATGTGCCTTAACCTTGGTAAAATTGAGATCCAGCTTCTTTTTCTTTATAAGATTCAGCATATATAGTATACACACAGGGACTAGTTTTGTTTTTTTAATCATCTTTTGTGAATCATTTTGGGATCCTCCTTTTCTATAGTTTTTTACTTTGAGATGCAGGCTTGACTATCTGTAAAGATTTCAGTATAATAATTATTGCTACTAGTTCTGCTCTAGTGGATGAAGACCAATTCTTTACTTCAGTTTGAAACTTGTTTTCTCTTTCTGCTTCTCCTATCTATATCCATGCTGCTCCCATTCTCATATTTGTACTTCCGTGATTTATGAGGGACCTGTCAGAATAGAATGTTATTGGTTCTTTTCTTTGCATGTTACAGTTAAGTATTTCAATTAAATGGGATTGGTAGGTACCTTCTTCAACATGATCTTTAATGATATTTGTTTTCCAATCTTCTATTTCCACTTGTTATACTCTTTCATTCTGGATAGTTACTTGGTTACTATATACAGTATTGTTTTACCTATTGTACCTTCCAATGCTTCTTTGGACTTGAAATTTTCAGTAATTGAAATTTTCTATAGACTTTCTTGCATTGAGATAGAGGACTATATATATATTTTTTATACTTGTTTTAATTATACATCAGTCTTCTATCTTTATATCTTCTATACAACCTTGACACCAGGTTAACTTTAATTCTTGATTTTAATAGGGCTAATACATTCAAAATGCCTATCTTTAGCTATCTTGAAGTATTATCTAAAATCAATTTTCCCAAATTATCTGTTGCTGTTGAATTTTGCTTCTTGTAATCATCCAGAGTTTCTGTCGCTTGTCAAAGTTGATGTTGAGAATGAGGTATTCTGGACTCCATTTTATCCATTCTTCTTTCCAGCATTCTATAAGTTGTTTTAATCTATTTTTTTGTATTATCTTGGTTATAGATAGGTACTATCCTGAAATAGGTCCTTTGCTTGTGTTCTGTAGCAGTTGGAGCATTAATTAGCTTCGTAGTTCTCTTGTTTTGTGAACAACTAGCTGGTCTACAATATATATATTAGTTTATTGTTTCTGAGTGATAGAATTGCTTTCTTGTACACTTCTATTGACAGATATTCTTTAATTGAACTATTTCCTGGATTCTATTTGAAAATGTCATTCCATTTTTAACTTTGAAAGGTTATTCCTATATCCTTGGTCAGCTTTAGTACTTGCAGGGAGAAGTTGCCTTTTCCTGGGATGTTGTTTAGTGAGTTACATATGAGCATATTGACAGATTCCTAGTATCTAACTTGTCCTTGCTTGAGTCTAATAATCATTGTGGTTTCAGCTGATCCTGGATTATTTAATATATTGTTCAATTCTGTTATCTGACTTTTTTTCTGTAATATTCAAACACTCTTTAAGTTATGAATCTTGGGATAATGTATTACACTATTGAGTATTGTTTGGTATAATATGACCTTATTTTTGAATAGTTTTCTATATGCCATTGTTAAGGTGTTGCAAATCTTTCAAGATAGTATACTGTATTGTATTCTGAATTCAATTCTTGATATTCAAAATGTAAAGAGCTTATTTATCTGTTAACTTTTTATTCTTCAAAGCTCTGATAACCACATTAATTTTTTTAAGCACCTATTCTTTGAGCTCAATAGCTGTTTTTTGGTTGCCTATTCAAATTCCTAGGAACCTTGCTTGTTCAGTTCTATCTAATTCTTTTACCACTTCTTTATTAACTCCTGCTTGGACTTCTTCCAGATACTGGTTTGAGTTGTTAATAGTAACTAGAACTGATTTATTGCTATTAATCTGCAAGTCATTTGTTTTATAAAATATTCTTGCTTCTTCTAGTATTCTTTTTATATCTTCCTTTGATTGAGCTATTCATGTAATATCATTCATAAAGGCTATTGCTGTATGTTATGACTCTAATTTTCTATTACTATCCCCTTTCAAATCTGGATTCCATGTAACTAACATTCTATATTCTTTTGCTTCATTATTTTGGATCTTAAATAACAGAGGATTATAAAATATTTTCTATATTAAAGGTAAAATAGTTTCTCCTTGATCTATTCCATCTCTTGCAATAATTGTTTCTCTTAGGTTTTTCTCATATATTATTCTAAACACTTTATTGTAAAATAAACTCATTATAATTTGAATGAAACATTCTGGAATATTGATTTCTTTCATGGCCTTGAGTAGCATATTTAAACTAATCATATTATATGCTTTTGCCATATCTTGGAAAAGAATCCATAACTTCTTTTTGTTTTCTCTTACTTTCTTACAGATATTATTAAGAATTTGTATTGGTTCAGTCATATTTTCTCCTGGTAATCCTGCATAGTTAGGCTCTCTCCAAATATTATTGTTCTTATAGATATTTCCCAATATATTTATGAGAATTTTAGTAAAACACTTTTATATAGCTTCTAGCAGTACTATTAGTCTTGTATTAGTAAGCTCACACTTCCATGGCTTTTGTTTTACTATTGGATAAATATAACTTTGCTTCCATCCATATGGTGTGACCTCCCATTTTAAAAAGTAGTTCAGTATTTTTTTTAGGTAAAGTTTTCCTTCTGAATCTAATCTTTTTAACTTTCATAACTAATTTGTGATTTTCCTAGAGCTTTATTATTTGGGAGTGCTCAAAGTGTTTCATCTAGTTCTTCTTGAGAAATCAGTTTTAAGAGATTCTTATATCACTTTTCTTTAATAAGCTTCTAGGACTGTATTCTTCTTTTCAGTCTTTTGTTAGGCTATTGAAGTCAGCATCTCGTATTCTGAATGCTTCTTGATGATATTGTCTTATCTCTTTTTCTATATCATTCTTTCTAGTTATTATGTAGTTATTTTCCCTTTTTTGACTTTAACTCTGTTCAAAACTATTTTAATTTGCTTCTTATCTGTCAAAGAGTTTACCATTTTTCTTTAATTATTTTGCAAATTATTACACCTTTGTTCTAGAACCTTTTTAATAGTATCTTTTGTCTATCTTGCTCTATATTCTGGCAGATTAGCTTTAGGCCTTCTATTGTATCACTTATTTCTTTTTTCAAAAATGTCCATGATATATTTGAAATGTTATATTGAATACAATAGTTTTCAATTTGGTGATTGAGGGTATGTGTTATATTGTGTTTCTTAATTAATACACTAAGGGCCTATAGCTTGTTTGGTTCTTATGAGGTTTGCACTTTCTTGTGAAGTGTTTTAAGTTGAAGAGCTCATCTATATTTGATATATTCTGGACCATGCTTATAATATTTTTCTTGAGCAGTGGATATCTTCTTACTGGCCAGCTTGTTGTGTGCTGCCTTACATATTTATTCTTTAAAGACTCTTTATATTGTGTTTACAGAAGTTTCTCTTCTACTTTCTTCTGATTCTTCTTTTAACAAAGGCTTCAGCATTATTCAAAACTTATGGTTTACACTTTTTCTAAAGACTTGTCATTGTTCTACTATTGATTTTTTAATATCGATTTTCCTTTTATTTTTTATAGTGGATCAGTCGATGCCATCTCTTGAAAACATATTGTTATTATGTAATATTATTGTGAGCATTGTATAGTTACTACCTGTTATTTCCTTCATACTTTGATTGTCGAAACATAATAATGGGAATTTTGTGAAGCTCTATAATATCCATATAAAATCTATTCAGCTACTGCTAATAGTATCTCATCTTGTTGAAGTTTTGTTCTTTTCTTTCCATATTGCTTGCATATCTATGAAATCTCATTTATCTAAAGAGTTAAATAGTTGAATTTCTGAATGCCAAAATAATTTGAATGTTGCCCTGGAAGTTGATACTTTATTTTCTACAGGGTTGTATGTAATATTGAAGTCTCCTATAATTATTATATGAAAATTCTGTCTATGCTTTTCTTTGATAAAGTTTTGTACTTTCTCTTATACCCTATTACTTTGTTGTTTATCAGTAAGTATATAAATCTGAATAATGCATATCTTGTTTCTTCTCATAAGCATATTGACTACTATCATATGTCTTTCAGTCTCTTCTACTAATACTATTTTCTTTTCTAGATCTTTTCTTACCAGTAAGCTAACCCCTACACCATAGAAAGTGTTTTTGTTGACATTGTGAAAGTAATTATATATCCCTTGATTTTGAAAAATCCATTTTGCCTTTGCTTTAGTTAGTTTTGTTTCACATAGACCCATAATTTCAATATCTTGTTTTAGTATTTCTTCTATAAGATTATGTTAATTTGTTTTATTGATAATACCTCTGACATTGTGTGTTCCAATTCTTATTACTTTCTTTTCAATATCTACGTCTTTTGGATTTTCATTTTTTAGTAATATTTTTCTATTTATGAATGTAGTTTTTTCTATTTGGAAGAAAGTCTCAAGGTCTTGATTATACTGCTGATCTTTTATACTAATTTGTTTCTCCTGTTATACTTTGCCCTTATTAGTTTTTTTAGTGTTGAGAATAGTGAATGGGTATTTTCTATTCTTCTGTGATTAAACTGGTGCTTTTTTTTAGGAATGGTTGGCCCTTCATCTAAATGGACCTTTTTTCTGTTTGTCAATTTTTTTGCCAAGTTTTTCAATTAATTTGTATAATTGCGATACTTCAGATTCCTGGCTTGAATTTGATTGGAAGCTTCTGGTTTTGCATCTTATTGTTTGTCCCTCTTGTTGGTTAGTGTTTGTGTCACGGTTTTTTTTTTCTTTTTGACTTTATATCTCTTCTTATAATACATGACTTCTTCTTCTCCTTAAAGGTCCCTATTGTTACCAGTGGCTGATGGATCGGGTCTTAATATACGTCTATTAGTTCTTATATAGTAATTACTACTCTTTTTAATGCCTATTGTTGTCATACTCTGGTATTCCATCTCAGTATGGTTATTTGCTTCCTTTCTGTAAATCTTGTATATCTGCTTTTTTTTTTTTTTAGTAGAATCATCCAGGATATTTGATTTATATGAGTTGCTTGAGTCAATAGACATTCTATATTATTGTTGGTAGTGATTTTTCGCACTCCATACTAGTCTTTGATTCTTAATAATAATTTGTTGCTAAAGTACCTCTTTCAAGTCTTTCTTATTTTCAAAGTAAATTACTGTATAATCTTCTGATATTAGAGTAATCCAATTCTTTGGTATGTAGGAAGCTTTTGTTTTTGTCTAACTGAATGATTCAGATATCAGTTCTATAGATCCTCCCTTCATCTTATACAGTCTTAAGAAATGACACTTTCTTCCTTAAGTATTTGGGTTACTTCTTGATCATTTAGCTTTTTTTGAGCTATTACCGACTTTACTTGATTGGCTTTAATCTTGAGTACCCAATGTTGTTCCAATTTAGCATGCTTACAATGTGTGAAGAGATGAATTCTAAATCTTTTTTGATGAAAAGCCATATGATATTTATAAATATTGACTATTTCTCTATATTCTTCCATTGCCTTCCTAATTGATTATTTATTATATTTGTGTTCTATATCCACCAATTTAATATACTTTGATCTGTTTTTTGATGAAGGAAAGCTTTTTAGCTTAAAGAATCTTTTGTTTAGAGCATATTTTTTAAAGGCTGGATGTGTACTCTTATCTTGATCTATTTTCTTAATAGAGAAGTTTTTTTCTTCTTTTTTATTAATTGATTCTAAACATCATGCTGCATTCTTCTCTTCATCAATATCAAGAGTGATTCGGTAATTGCTATTGATAAACTTGGTTTTGAAGGGATTTTATCTCTTGGAAATACTTTGAGTTCCTTTGAAATATTTGATTTTTTCTTCTTTGTTGTCTCCAGATAGTGTAGCTTGAAGCACTCCCAATTTGATTGTATCTGTTTGTTTGATAAAATAAGAATTGACTGTGAAATCTTGTATTCTGTTGCGTGTATTGCAAGAAACATTCTCTGTAATACAGGTTCCTTGAACTGTTTCCTTAATTGCTTCTGCTTCTATCAGTTTTGATATATTCTAGTCTTCCATTTTAACTTCTTTAATTGGTTAGCTTTCCTCAGTTTCTATAGAAGTTGGTTAAATATCCATTGGAATATTATCTGTTTCCTGGATTCTTTTACATTATAACTTGCAGTATAATTTTCTACCTTGTTTGTTAAAATATTACACACCTTTTCTTCAAGCATAGAAGCTTCAAGGTCCTTGTCTTTTTTATACAGAATAAGAATATATTTTCTTGATATCTGTTCTTTTGCCAAGATTTTAGGATCTATATTTAACAGAGTGGTTAAGATATTGTCTAATATTGAGGTTATGTGAATTGCTCCTATTGGGATATATGATTGGTTTCCTGTCATATATTCAAGCTTGTGTTGTAACATTATATTTCCTAATATTTTAAAGATTTCTTGCTCACATCTTTCTAAAATTCTAATAATATTTTGATCCTTTTGAGTCATATTGTTACATAAGGCAGATAAACTATTATATATATTAGGTTGTTTTATATTTTGTTGTTTTTCTTAATGCTGATCTATAAATAGGGTACTATATTGAGTTATATAATTGGATGATCTGTACCAATATGTTGTTTTTCACATGTTTAGTCTTAATATTAATCCTATTTATCTATATGTATATTATTTGTTTATTGCTTTTGATATGGTCTGATTGACATATATTACTTCTTTGTGATATATTGACGTGTTTTGAGTTTGTTATTTTGTTATGACTAGATTATATTTACTTTTACGTGTTCATATTTGCATGACGTAAGTTTGATATATCAGTTGTTGTAATTGATTATTACTGATCTTTACTGTTTGACCCAAGAGATTTGGATGTCCTTTTAGTTTTTTAGAGCCCTGATTTTGAACTTATTTATCAGTTTGGATTATTGCTTTTGAAACCTCTCTTAGTGTTTAGAAAGGTGTTAACCTGTACTGATCTGGTTAATAGCTCTGTAAAGTTGATATTGGATCTCAAAAAGCCTACTATGAATTAGTTTGTCTTTGCTTTCTCTTCTTCCTTAAGCAAAACAAGGGTGTAAGAATATTGATGAAGAACTCTTTGATTCCAAAGGCTCCCAGAACCCATTTCATATTTACATATCAATACAATATCCAGAAAAAAAACACTGGATCTACACACTATTCAACAAAAACAATTGGATGAAAACAAAAACAAAGAAAAAGAAACATTCATAAAAAGATCTTATACACACATTACAAAAGAATTCAAGGCAACTCCCCAATACCACCATGCAGTAGATATTCCATTAACAAAAGAACATTAATTATACATTTATGCTCCTTATTAAGAACAATATAGCAAGTCTATCAAGTCCTGGTGGTATACAAATACAAGAGTTCCAACAACATCCTGAATAATAATTCCCACTACAGAATTTAACTTTCAGCTCACAGCTCCCAAAGCAGAATAAACTTCTTTATCAATAAATCCATCCCATGTACTTCAAAAGTTCAAATTTACATTAACCCACACCTAGATACTATAAAAGATTTAAAAAATCTCATCACAGCAAAAGATGAAATCATCAATGAACTAGCCAACATTTCTACCTCCAACAAAAACAAATATAACTTCATTGCATATATAGATGGCTCAATGATCTGCATTAATAACCACCAATACATGGGTTATAGATGGATACTCTCAAACGAAATCAACAACCACCATGAGTTCAAAGGACAAACACAAGGCCCTCCTTCCTTCACCAGAGCAGAATTAATGGCAATATTCACAGTAATAGTAACCATTTCACCAAATTCACTTATTACTATACTGTATACATAGATAGTCAAGTGGCAATCTATACTATATATAAAACATCCAACAATCCTTTATAGCAGTCAGTTAGAACAACAAAAAATTAGTATCTTATACAACTCATAATAGACAGATGCAATCAATGTAACATCCAATTCTCTCTACACAAAGTCAAAGCACACAGTGGCATCCCAGGAAATGAACTAGCTGATTCCCTAACTAAAATTGACTACCTCAACATAAAACTTGAATCTAGACTGACACACTTTCTCCTATATACCAAGCACATTCATACAGTAGAAATGTGGAGAAACAACATTATCAACATGCCAATCAAAATCTTTTGTAAGCAGATATTTCATACCAAACACTTGGCACAATGAAGATTACTTAAAAGAAATAGAAACTGGATAAATTGAATCCAAAACTGTCACAGATTGACAAGGAACATTCAAATCCATTAACCCCAGCAACATAAACCATGGCGTGACATCTTTTAAAAACAAACACAATAGGAGATTCGCAATCAATTTCTGGAACAATGAACTCTCCACTCTTAGCAAACTTCATCAAAGAAACTCAAAGATTTTCAAGGACAACCACTGTATAAAGTGCTCAAAGACAGAAACAATTATTCACTCATTTCTATACTATACAGACACACAAATACATAGAGAAGACATCAAAAACATTCTAATCAATCTATTAAAAAACTTTAAAACAACAAACTCACCAATACCCCTTGTAGAAAGAATATCCAAGTTAGAAATAATGCAGTACGAATCCTCCCTACAAGATTTCATCAAAGAGATAATTAGGAAAGATTTCAGCATTTTAATATCAGATTTCACAGAATTCAAAGCGATAGCACAGCAAACTATAAACAAATGCATCAATACTTTTAAAAGTCACCTTCAAAAAATATGATTAGAAAGATACTTATAAACCAATCTCTGGGAAAAAGCAAATGGTATAACTTGAGCCAAAAAATATTCCAAAAGTAAAGGGCAACCCAGAATATTACTAGAGAAAAGATTTGCAGACCTAACAATTAAAGATCAGTACATCAACCTCGTAAACTACTACATAGATGATTTCTTCTATGGCAACACAAACCCCTTTTCTATTTTCTCTTATAATTTTAACACTAACTAGTTCCCCTTGGCATGTTAGATCCCGCAGTAGGTGGCAACAAGCCAATCAGTAAGTCGCAATAGCCTCTTTAGATAACTTTATTTGTAATCAAGATATACAAAGTTATAAATGTAGTTATACAAACAACAAATCTTTTTACTAAATAAAGTAAGGATAAGTCAGTTTTAAAAAAAATAAAATAAAAAGGTATAAGAATATTGTTATTAACTAGTGTTGTCCCTTCCTTATTGTCAGAAGTCAAGTATATATTATAAGGAGAGAAGTTGTTGCTATTGTTATCTTTCCTTGAGGTTGTTTCTTGTGAGAAGGTTTTGTCTTTAGAAAATTACTATAAAAAATTTTTTTCTAAAATTTTGAGAATTAGTAGAAAGAGTTTTTTTTTATTCTTTTAAAATATTCTTCTTATTTCTAATTATCTTATGAACTTATCCATTCATAATTTTGATTATTTTTTTGTAACTATCTAAAGTACTTATCATCTATTTGGATCCAATAACTTGCTCAACACTTCCTTTCTTTTGGTCTTAATTTTGTATTCATCTGTGCAAAACAAAATAACTAATAGTGAATCTTATATTATTATATAACTTTTTAGTCTTGTTATATAACTATTAATATTTTTTAGCAGTTACATTTAGTTAAAATAATTTTACTGATATTTATTTTAATTGTGATATCATTACACAATATCTAGAAAAATGCATTTTTAATTCTAAAAAAGAGCAGTGTTTTATATTCTCTGCTTTTTGATTTTACAGTCTAACTGGGATAAGAAAATAATCTTCTTTATATACTTTGCCTAACCAGGATAATAAGAAGTTGAAGACCTCAGTTTGAATAAATAATAATCTTTTCATTATTTGGAGAATTTATTGTCTATTCTAATGGTCTTATAATTTCTTTGTTTCAATTACACTTTATTTGAAGAAGTGGAAAAGCTTATATCAATGATTTCTTTTTCTTTCATCAATAACATTATCAAAATACATAATATAACTAATAGAAGCTTATTTATATTTTATTATTAACATATTTTATATTAATTAATTACTTTTATAAAAAACTATATCGATTTTGTGTTCTTAAAAAATTTAGAATCAAGCTGAGATTAAAGATAGATTCTTAAAGGGAAAGTAGAAATAAAAGTCAAATGTCCCTCACTAGGAAACATTAAAATTTTTAAATTTTTTTATTATTCAAATCATTGATTTATAGCATTTCCTGATTTTTGTCTCTATTAAAGTAAAGAGCTATGAATTTTGTTTTTTTTTTTATTTTTTTTTTAAGTGTTTAAACTGCAACTGGTATTAGATGCGAGACTTTATTTGGCAATTTAATTTCACTATCCTTACATCAAACATCTCTACATATGCAGATTAATGCTAACCTATTATGGCAATCCTAGCTAGACCTACTATCACTTCAAGAGTGGGCACATTTAGTTAGTGCCCAGATGATTAATACATAGTCATAAATGGCGATGCTTAGGCTAGTTAGTATGAGGTACATTGAAATTACAAACTATAGTAAAGACTATATTACTTAGAAATATAATTCGATCTTGGTTACAGCTAACTATTACAATAAACCTATTTGTCACAGTCTTTTATGTGACTCATGTGGTATGTATGTTTCTGGAAGAAGCTCTACTACCCACCTTACCTATGTTCAGGCCTTTTGCTATATATACTTGTCCATTAGCTGGCTTAGACTTAAGACTTTTTTCATATTTTATCCTGCTAAATACTCTTTTTATACTACTTATTACAGTATGCCGAAGAAATATTCATGTAGAGTCTTAGATGTTATCTCATCCCATTTGAATATTCTTTTTACATGACCTATTACAGCCTACCTATGGAATAATTGCATGGAGTCTTGGACAGATTATTCAATTTGATAAAGATCCTCTTCTTTTGCTAATGTGTTTAGTTCCTGAATTTTTATGGCAAGTAGATCTTTGGCCCATCTGCAGGAACTTGTTAGAACATGTCTTTATTATGTGGTGGCTTCAACACTAAAACTGGCTAAAGCATCTTGTGATTTTTGTTTATTCTATGATTAAACAGAATCTTGATTATAGGTGGCAGTGATTATCATCATGAGATAAATAAGATCTTTTTGTATCACCTAGGTTTAAGTAATACTGCCTCATAGTGATATTGAACTTGAAAATAGCACTTGGTGACCTGGAAGCATACCACTGCACTATTGATCCACTGATCACTTCATTAATAGTTCAGTTAAAAACCTTTCCAATTGTTAACTTTATTGTTTGCAAGTTACTACTGCAGATTATTCCTTGATATTCTGACTAGACTTAGAGTTCCAACTATTTTATTTTATATTTCATATCTTTTATAAGAATCTTCTTGAGACTTTTATCTTCTAGTTTTTTTTCTTCTAATAGTGATTCTTTTCTTGTTAAGAATATAGTTTTATAACCTAAAAAGATTGTGATTTTTTTATTTTGTCTTTTTTACTGATTCCTTGAGTTGGTTTCTATTTTATAATCTTTTTATATCTTGTGTTTCAAATTCTTTTTTGAACTTGATTGCAAACTCTTTTTTGCATCTTTATTATTTATTTTCTAACTTCTTTTTCTATGCATTTGTTATAAAATTTTAGAATTATCATTTTTAAAATAAGGTTCTTTCTTATGAGACTAGCACAAAAACTTAGAATATCTTTACTAGTTATAGAGATCTGTTCTACTAGTATAGAAATTCATTTGTCAAACTCTTTTAGTTCTTTCAGATTATCAATATTTAATCTATTGCTTTTTTCTTCAATATTTTTTTTTTCTTTTAGAAGCTCTTTAAAGCTTTTGAAACTTCTATTTATTTCTTTATTTCATATTTTTTGAAGTTGATTTTTATAGACTAAATATTCTAGTAAGTATTATATTGTTTTATCCTATTGACTACATGCAATATACTTCACTTGCTTATATATATTGAGTCTTTTTATAGCCAATTTACATAATATTGATAGCTCATTTTTAATTAGTTTGATAAGAAAGCTTTTTTATTAAAATTTTTTAAAGAATATATTTCATATATAGTATAACTATTTTTTATTATTTTCTACATTAGATCTCATATATAATCTTACTGTTCTAAAATCTGATAACTTTATTTTTTTTATTTGATTTTGCTGAGTCCATTGATAAACTATTGTTTTGTTGTTTGTATTTTTGATAAACTGCCTAATTGAATCATCTAAGGTTTTGTTTTGCTATCTAATCTCTGTAATAATCTTGTGAGAGTTAAGATCTTTTATTTAATTAATGGTAGTTTTAGGACTTCTTTGACTAAGACATATGCTTTTTTATTATAAGGGTTATTGAAATATACTTTAACTTTGATAAACCTTAGATTTACCATTTTTTTCTTTATTAGCTTCATCATTCATACTTATAAAGATCTATTTTTTTCTTTTAGCTATATCTTATATATTCTTTTTAGATTCTATTTTTCTATCTTTTTTTATTTAGTGATACAAGTCTGACTATATGTACAAATCTCAACCATATTATTTATAGGAACTACTAAAAGTATAATTAAAATTGTTATCAACTTAGCTCTTTAGAAAAAGATCAATTATTTACTTTTATTTGAAATCTGCTTTCTCTTTCAATATTTTCTATCTGAATCTATGCAGCATCTATAATATTTTTATTTCTTCTTTGTTATGATTGATAAATAATCTATCAAAATAAAAGGTCAGTTTTTTTTTTGATCTTAAATTGTATTGAAGTATTTCTAACTAATATAGATATACTTTTTCTTCGATATTTTCTCTTGTTATAGTTTTTTTCCAAGTTTCAATAACCACATAGTTTACTTTATTATTTGAAAAAAAGTTTTGAAAGAATATTGATTTTTATAAATTTCTTTTATAATCATATTATACCTTGGAATTTAGGATTTTTAATTTTTCTGTTCTTTTAGTAGATATTCTCTTATTGAGATGAGATATTGTATAGATTCTTTCTTTATCTCTTTTTATAATACAGCTATTGTTTTATATTATTTATTTTGAGCATTCAGTACATTTTTGTAATTTTGTTACCTGATTATCATTAGTACTATAATAGATTAAATATTTCATTATAGCATTATATTCTTCTCTCACTTGTTTTAATTTTTTACAAATTAACTAATTATTCTTGTTGCTCCATACTACTTACAGTTTATATCTCTTGTCTTAATTAGAACTTATTTTGAAGTATTTCAGTTCCTATTTTATACAATCTTCTTTTCAAATTATTGTGAGCTATTGTACTTATTTAATTGAAAGGTTTTTTATTATAATCTGATATTACTATGGATATATCCTTTGTTTATATTCTATATTAGTTGAAACATTTGTCAATTTCTTCCATACTTTTCTAATCTAATAACCAATATAAATACATTAGTTTATTATTTCTTAAAGATGGAATAATCTTTCTATATTCTTCTGGTATAAAGTATTCTTAAATTAAACTATTTTCTTTACTTTATTCAAATATTTCTTACTATTTTCAACAAAGAAAAGTTATTCTTATATTTTTTGCCAATTTACAGTAGTTACCTGGAGTGAGAAGATGCTTTTGTCTGATAAATGGCTTAGTGACTTGCAAGTTAGTAAATAAAGTAACTTTCAATATTTGATTTGTACTTACTTGAGTCAAATAATTGTTGTGATTCTAATTGGTTTTGAATTATTTAGTCTATTATATGAATCTATTATTTACTGTAACTTTCTTGTTGCAGCATCTAAATACTTTTAAAGTTGAGAATTTTTGAATAATAAATTATACTATTCAGTATGAATCTATATAAATTACTTTTATTCTTGAAAAGTTTTCTATATGCTGCTATTAATATGTTATATATTTTTTAAGACAATATGCTGTATTGCATTTTGAACTCTATTTAAGATATTAATATCCTGTTTAAATTATAGAAAACCTATTTTTCAGTCATTCTTTTATTTTTTAAGACTTTAGTAACTATGTTAATTTCTTTAAGTATACATTTTTTGAGTTCAATTGTAGTTTTTTGGTTGCCAGGCCAGATTTTCGAAAATCTAGCTTGTTTTGTTCTATCAAATTCTTTGATTACTTCTTCTTTAGTACCGATATATACTTTTTTTAAATAGTAATTATAATTGTTAACAGTTATAAGTATTGATTTATTACTATTAATTTGAAAATTATTGGTCTTGTAAAAAGCTTTTGTAGTTTTCAAGATTCATTTTATATCTTCCTTGGACCTTGCTATTCATATCATATTATCTATAAAGGCCATGGCCATATATCTTGATTCAAACTTTTTAATGTTATGATCTTTTAGATCAGAGTTCTAGGAAACTAATATTTTGTATCCCCTTTGAGTATTATTTTAAATTTTGCAGAGTAAAGGGTTATAAAAAATTTATCAGAATAAAAATAAAATGTTTCTCCTAGATCAATTCCATCTTCTGCTACTATGGATTCTATAAGATTACTTTTAAATATAATTTAAAATTCTTTGTTTTGAAATAGATGTATTATAATCTTAATAAAGCTTTTGAAACTTTAATTTGTTCCATTGCTTTAACTAATATTTCTAAGTTAATAATATTATAAGCTTTAGCCATATTCTGAAAAAATATCTATAGTTTCTTTTTGTTTTCTCTAGTATCTTTATAGTTATTAATGAGAATTTGAATTGGTTCTATTGTATTTTTTTCTGGTAACCTTACATGGTTGAATTTTTTAAAGACATTATTGATTTTATAAATTTTTTTCATTCGATTGATAAGGATTTTAGTGAACCATTTTCTTGTAATCTTAAATATATCAATAGGTCTGATATTTGAGAATTTATAATCCCATGGCTTTAATTTAACTATTGAACATATATAACTTTGTTTTCAATAAATTGAAATGATTTTACATTTCAGAAAGTTATTAAGCATTCTTCTTAAGAATTTTTTTCTTTCTGATTTAATTTTTTAAGTATTTTATAGCCAATTTGTAATTTGTCTAAAACTTTATTATTTAAAAGTGTATATAATGTTTCACTTAATTTTTCTTGAGAGATTTATTCAAATAATTCTTTATACCAAGCTTTTTATATAAATTCTTTGAGCCTGTACTCATTTTTCCAATCTTTTAATAGACTGTTATAACTAGAATTTCATTTTTTAAATGCTTCTATATAATACTTTCTAATCGTTTCTTCAATTTTACTTTTTTCTGTTATAATATATTCAATATAATTTTACTTGATTTTGATTCTATCAAGTACAATTTTGCTTTTAACTTGATTCATTAAATAGTTAATCATTTTTCTTTAATTGTGTTATAGATCCTTACATCTTTATTCTAGAGTTGTTTTAATCACATCCCTTGTCTTTTTGGTTTCCAACCTTTGATATATAAATTTTAATCCTTTTATAATATTTTGAATATCTTTTTTAAAGTCTTTTAAAATATATTAAAAATACTATATTAAATATGGATATTTTCAATCTGATGATTGGACTTGTAAATAATATTATATTTTTTTATAGCCAAGCTAAAAGTCTATAGATTGGCTATATCTTTTAATGTTTCTATCTTGTTAAAAAGCCCTTTTAGTTATAAGGCTTTTTTATATTTAACAAACTTAAAGTTGTACTTATGTTTTCTTTCTTTATTTGAAGTTAAATTTTTAGTTTCAAGTTTGTTGAAAGCTGTTTTATATAGTAGTTTTTCAAAAGTTTTTTAAAGCTTGTTTATCTAGATTTCTCTTTTTTCTTAATTAGGTTCTTTCTATAGTATGAATTTAAGTATTGTTCTAAACTCATGATTCAGACTTTCTTGATATATTTGCCATTGTAAAGGAGATAATCTCTTTATGTCTATTTATTTTTTAGTATTTGTGAAAAGTTTATTGACTTTATTTTTTGTAAACAGGTTTTTGTCATAAAGCATAATTACTAGCATGATATGATCTCTTCCTATAATATCTTTTATATCTTGATTATCAAATTAAAGTAAAGAGTAGCTTGTTAGATTATATGATATTCAGATATAATCTATTTTGTTACTATTTGTTAATTTCCATCTTATTGGAGTTTTGTTTTTATCTTTTTATATAGTTGTATATTTAAAAATTCCCATTTATCTAGAAAGTTAAACAAAAGAATTTCTGGATACTATAAGAGTTTAAACATGACTTTAAAGGAAATTTGTTTATCTTTTGATAGGTTGTAAGTTATATTGAAATCTTTTATCACAATTGTTACTATTTTTTTAATATTTTAATTAATTTTATAATTATCAATAGTATTTTTCAAGTGATCAATTAAAATATTATATAATATAATTGTAATAGAAAGTATTAAATATATGGATAATTATTTTTGAAAGTGAACCAAAAATTTTTAGGATTCAAAATTATATCCTTCAAAATAATAATTCGAAATTATAACTTTTAAAATTACAATCCTAAAATTATAACTTTAAAAATTCTATATTCTTTATTTTTTTATTATTATTTTTTAATTAAAATTATATTAAATAAAATAATAAAAATATAAAATACATATAAGATAGAACTTGCATGGAAGACCTGTGAATCAATAGTGCAGTAGATACACTCCCAGATCACCATTAGTGAGTTACTGGTTCAATCCCACCTAGGAACAGTTTTCGCAATATAGGTTTCATAGTATAAGATGCATGTTCATCACTATATGCACCCTTGTACTCACTAATAACCTATAGACTTTCACCATCTGACCATGGTTTACTCAGGTCATCCAAGCCTTGGCCAGTTTTAGTACCAAGACAATCATCGATAAAACTATTGCCTGGAATATGCAAGAATCCAAGACAAGTCAGGAAAAATGTGGATCAGCTTAAGCTTCTTAATATATATGGGAAGGATATTCATCTTTTGTCAAAAATACATCCTATGGGAGATAAAGGAGACTTTGGTTGTTTGTACCTGTCGAAAATGTAACGGGCCAGAAAGTGAATGATATGGAAGATCAATTTCGATCGTGAAACCAACAGCTATCAAAGAGGATAGCTATTGCAAAGGCTGGTAGTTAGCATTAGTGCCACATTGGGGACCGCAGAGGCAAACCCTGGAAGAAGAAATTTGGAAACAATCACTAAAGTAACCAATCCAATGGGAGGAGCAATCCACTACGAAGTAACCAAGGAAAACCCCTGTAAGGCCAACTTGCAAGAGTAATTAAAAATAAAGCAATGTAAGGCTATATGCCACCCAATTATCGTAACACCATTAAATCACCTGAATATCAAGAACATGACTGGAGACTTGTGCCATCTAAATTTCAACTAGCATGTAAAAGACCTAAATACAGTAGGGATCATCCATGGTATCTACAATCATCAAGCGGTAAACAAGACCACACTAAGGAACACAGTACACAAACTCCTTGAAGATTAATAAGAAGTCCATAGTGGCCTTTTAGAACACTATAGTCCTAAGTAGAGCAGGGCAACTAACAAAAATGATATCACTATGTGATAAAATTGGCGGACTAGATTAGGATAGATAGTTAAAATAAGGTCATATAAATTACTCATGTAATCCAAAAATATACTACTGATTCCTTAATAAAGATTTGTCCTGTCAGTTAGACTAGTTAAAAAAAAAAAAAAAAAAACTTGCATAGGAGGAAAATAGCTGAACCCAAAGCCATATATAGCTATTACCTATATTTTGGGTTCTACCATATATTTTGATTTATATACTATACTGTATATGCTTGAAATTAAAAATTTAAAATTTTTAATAACTAGTAATTGAAATTAAAAAAAATTTTTTTTCATTGATAACTTAAAATTAAAGCTTTAAAATTGCTTTATTTTGATTTAATTTTATCGTAAATTGATAAAATTATTAGTTTTAAAAAATTGTTTTTAAAAATAGAATTAAAAAATTAAAATTCTTACCATTTTTTTAAAAAAATTAATAATTAAAATTTAACAATTTTAATATTATTAAATTTTTTGAAATCTTGATTTTTTAATAATATATTATTTGTTAAATTTCATTGGATATTAAAAAAATTATTTTATAAAGTATATTTTAATT